>JAGFZM010000139.1:219173-241558 GCA_017657215.1 Limnothrissa miodon
TGCACAGGCCACACAAACACAGAATGGCAGATATTAACAACATTCATAGCAATAACTCCCGCAGGAAAATTTGCACTCGCTGACATATGCCGACAGCTTAGTTTTCAGTTATATGGCCAAATTGTATAAACCTCAAGCTCTACATTGAAACTATTAAACGTATGGAAATCACAATTTTACAGAGCCTGGTTCTGTATTGGCATATTTAGTTCCCTATCTATCCCCCAAATACAAACACTGCAAAAACACACTTGACTGTCATTACATACCTTATTGTGAATGACCAACCTACCTTGCCCTGGATGGTGCAAAGGATATCTATCTTCTGACAGAAGGCATAGAAAAGATTGGCCAGGTCCAGATTGGGGAGTTGGCCATTAAGACCCTCCAGAACCAGGTCTAGACTGGTGATGACGTCTGAGCTGAGCTCCATAGACAGGGCCGCCTGGATGGAGCCTCCCCGGCCCTGCAGGGGAGTCCAGTCCATGCCTAAGGGACAGAAGCAGTGAGCTATACTGGTTCAAGTGTGCTCAATTGCGAGCATTATTGACTATAGTCTGTTAAGCATGCTCATGTTTCTGGTTGCACTTGGGGAAAAATTGCCTTTGAAAATTGTTCACATACCTGTGATATTGGTGTGATGGTAGCCCTCCAGCCAGGCCTGCATACCAATAAGGTCATGCTCATTCACCAGGAATATGATGTCTTTAGCCCAGTAGACTTGATCTGTGGCATGGATGATGCTGTTTAGTCTAATAAGGTAGCTGGCAGTTATTTTACTATGCTAATACTAATGTTTTTTAACATTTCTTGTCTTTCTAGTAGTCTTTTTTTTGTTTTTAGATTTTTTTAACCAACATTGAATTAATAATCAGGTGCCCACACAAAGGCTAGGACAATCACAACTTACTCCTGAAGTACTGTGCCAACCCAAGCAAAAGCCCCACTGCCTGGTTGTTGCTGTTGCCCTCGCTGCAGGGGGCAGTAAGCACCAATGCTTCTGTGCGTGGTGCCCGGGGCGCACGCAGGATGCCATACACGTTAGTACCGTGCACCATCTACAAGAGTGAATTAACACATTAAGACATTATTCAGATTATTCAGGTTGAATAAGTTGTCCTGTAGGCAACAAATCCAAAGAGCACGCTTACATATCTCTCTTTGTTCTCATCGGGGAAGGGTAGGGTGCGGGAAAAACGCTGTGTGTAAACCTCCAGTCCACGCGCTTGCATGGTTTTTACCAGCCAGTCTACAGGCATCCCACTGCAGACATTAATGAAATGAGATGGAAAGAAAGTGATACAAGATAACTCAAGAATAGGAGCTGTTTAACTAGACACCAACTGTAAGAATGTTTTGTCTAAAATGATGATGAACAACAGTAACAGTTCATTTGTCCGCAATCATTGTCACATGTCTTCACCTACCCAGCCTTTCTCTTGTGAGCAGCAAACTCCCTTCCTGTGGCCAGAGCCCTCTCTCCTGCTGGGAACCTCTCCTCCACCATAGTGGAACCCATTGCGTTCTCTGACATGTACGTTCGCAGTGTGAAGGGCTCAAATGCAAGGCCCATGAACCAGGCCACACCAGCAAGGTAACATATCACGCTAGACATGGCAAGAGACAGACAGGACAGAGGAGCCTAGACATATTTCATTCATATAAATTCCGCATTAATTTTATTTACACAGTGGTTTTAAGACAAGATTGTAAAACGGCTGCAAAAAAATAAAACATACCAAATAGGCGTGTTGAGGCGGGTCAGAAGGTTGGTCAGAGCCCTTCTGCGGTTTGGATCTGACAACAGCCCCATGGCGTCCTGTGATTACCTGTCTCACAAGTAACGTTACCATACTAACTTATAGGAAATATTTATGCCAAACTTAAAATATGCTAATAGTGTACTTGCAAACCATCCATTTTAACAGGGTAGACAGTAAGCTAAAGCTAACAGTAACTGCTGAGTTAAACCACCACCTCCAAACAAAGCATGCACCGTCAACGACCTGTTTGCTAACGTTAATGATACTTCACATGTGAAAAGAAGTTAAGAAGCATAACCAATACTTGATGAACGTGAAATAGTCATTTTGTGGAACTAGAAACACCTCTCCATTAATGTCTCCACCCTGATTCTGTAAAACGCATAAGTTTTAACCTCCTGAACGTTGGTAGAGTACAAATAACTGAGAAGCCACACAAAACTATGAGCATCTACTCATTCTTTGAAGTTTACAGCAATACAGTAATTTATCCTTACGTATTCTTTCCACTTGCAACAAGGTGGCAGGTGCTGTCAAAGCTGGCTAAGCATTTCCTTGTTTCTCCCCGGCATACTTATTTCAACGGACATGCGTTCCCTTCGTTTCCTGTTCTTTTCTTTGAGCAACCCCTTTTTATTTGTCTCCCTCTACTGGCTAGGTGGTTTATAATATACTTCATCACTCAAATAAACATGTTTTTCTTGGTTAAGACACTCCATTAAATAACAAATAAACAAGCAAACAAGGACTTAACTGAAACAATGAATAGTTTATATGGTCTAAAGTTCAACATAATTGCAGACAGAAAACAGGCAGGAAACAGAAAGCTTTGCAGAAGACAAAATACAGCCCACTGTGAACAGTGAAATTCAATCAAGTCCATTTGCCTTCCAGTCCTCACTCCCCAGTCAGGACGGATGTCTCTTGCAGGTGCTGCCTTACCACCTCATCCAGCACTTTGCTGACGCCCTTGCAAGCGGTCATAGCAGCCTCAATGAGTGTGTCCAAATGGTCTTGGTGGAGCCGAGCATCCATTTGCAGCAGAGCAATCTGCCCACCACGTGGTAGTAGGGCAACGGCCAGGGAGGTGCCACCACCACTCTCTTCAGCGTGGCACAAGTCAGCCAGTGGCGTGTCATCCACAAAGCCTGCTGTGCAGGCACACACATAGTCACGCATGGGGATGCCTGCATCGATGACGGCCAGTGTTGCAGCGTTTACACAGGCACTGTAGTTCCCTCCATCTGACTGCAAGATCTGTGAGGGAAAAGTACTTGGTGAGAAGTTGGATGGTCCTGCTCCTTGGTGTCGACTGCAGCTAGATTGATAGTCAGACAATGTGTAATGCACCTCACACATTTTTTTCCTTGACATACCTTGACATAGATGTCAATCTGGGAGCGCGGGTACAGTTGAGTGAGCACAGCCGCCTCAAACGTCTGTTTCAAATGAAGACTCATCTCAGTAGACTTGCGATCTCCATGTGGCCTCCTCTTTCTCTCTGCAGTGCTGAATGTAGCCATACTGTACTGGCAATTAATGACAGCCCGGTCATGCAGGATCTTGCTTCGAGAACCTCGTACCTGAAATGTACAGGAGAAAACTTTACAAACTGCAAAACAATGATCACTGAAGAGTTTGCCTTCATTAGAAAATTGAGTTGCTTTCCAAATATTAAAAACAAAAGCCTTCAATAGACGCCTATATTATGTGTTACTCCTTATGTCAGCCCAATAACTGTATTGAACATTCTACAGTTCATCCAATAATTCTAGAAATAATTGTTAAAAACATGCGACAAGGACGTTTCTTAGACAGTCTGCAAATATAAAACAGCTACTATAATAGATGCGTGTGCAATGATTTAACATCAGTTAAATCATTGCAACTTAACATCAGTTTGTGGTGAGTCGAGAAGGAACGGTAGAGATCTAACGTTAGATCTGTTTCCGTAAACCAGACCCCGACCCCCTAGTTTGGTCGCAGTGGTAACGTTACCCTGGCTCATAGTTAATCTCATGTTAACTGTACAATAACGTTCCAAATATTTGATCAAGGCCTCGACGGTCACAAGTCATCATTTTGGGACTTTGCTTACATCTAATGTTAGACAGCCACTTGCTCACATGTAGGCTACGGATAAACTACAGGCAGAGTATAGAACCCAGGCTTTCAACCAGCCCACAAACTGTTATTTTAGCTAACTATGCACGGTTCCGCTCACCTCGTGTGGACCATACACGACTGCCAATACTTTAGTGTTTCCTTGTTCTAAATACGCAGAGCCATCAGCCTGACCGAAGACCCCCATTCGGGCTTGTACTTTGCGAAGCTCAGTAGCTTTCCTTCCATCCAGTCGGTATCCCTGGTCCGAAAGCAATTCAATCCCTGCCATGCTGCTCAGTGGTTGCTAACGTTACTTCTTCCGTTCCAAATTCAACATAGCAAAAAGTCGGAACTTCCGCTCTGAAACGACCCACGTGTTTGCAAACGACTTCAAAGCACCGCACCACAGACTTGAGCAGTGCACGGTTCATTGAAAGCGAAATGTAGGCCATAAAACTATAACCATAACCATATATACCATAAAGCTATATTTCTCACTTATGAGGTTTCCTGAAAACTACCATGCTGATGTTCTCTTCGAGTTTTTACAAATGTTATTTGTTATATTAATAAAGGCCTACTAAAGTATGTCTGATAAAACATGTTTTAGACTGAAATGTGGTAATGGATCCTAGCAAATAGAAGGCAATGGAAATGTGTTGCACATAAAAATCTGCCAAGTATGATCTTCAGCATTTATTAAAATATCGAACAGCATTAACTGTGGGTCTGTATTACATACAGCTAGCACACATCATACCCTCTTTCTTTCAAAATTAAATATAAAAATTGTGACATTTTAATACAAAGGTTCATCTTTTATTAAGGTGACTATATATGTATATTTATATATTTATATATATATATAATATGTATTTACGTAAAATCTGCTACAGAAAAGAATTTTGGACATATAATTTCAACAGTGGTGGACAGAAAATGCCCCAGTATTGGCCTAATGACACAACTGATGGTGAAATCAAATGAATGTGACAAAACCTTCAGAACAAACAACAATAAAACCAGAAAAGGAATTGTCATCTTCAGTGAAAAGTTATAGGGGACTCTCCTTTGAAATTGTCCAGTAGCCGACTGACAAGTCCTTTTGCAGTAAGAACACTACATTTTGTGATGGACATGAACACACTTAAAAAAAGGAAGAAAGAAAGAAAAAAAAAAAACTGTACGATCTCACAGCAACAATAAAAAAATTCCAAAGTAAAGCAAGAACTATGCAATTTTAAAAATAAAATTTATTAGCATCTCTCTAATATGTGTATAAATAAAAACATATATAAGAAACAATGCATATATGCATTATGTTATGAGCTGAACAATAACTGGATTATATGTGATACAAAGGAGCAGAGGCCAACAAACCTCAGCTTGTTTTTCATTTTCGTCACTTTCTTGTCACAAAAGTGTGTTTGTGTGTGAGAATGTACCTTGAAAATCAAGCATTTAAAACAATATGCATACCTAAGAGTTGCAACTCTACATTCGGTCATAAGAATGAAACAAAGACAGTCAACAGCAAAAATGGGGAAGTGTGTAATTTTGGCAGTTTTACAACTTCTGTCATTGAGAACTTTGCAAAACTGCGTGAACACAACAGCTTGAAATGAAAGTCATGACCAGTCCTGTAGATAGCAATACTAAATCTGGCACTATGGCCCATATGGAAATTTCATCATTTGAAATCCTGCTTTTGTTGACTGAAGGCTTTAAAAACAGTGTGAACATAAATTTTCAAATCAAAACACCAAAGAGCTTAATGTAACATTGCATGTCAACATACTTTAAGTCCAAATACACATAATTCGCACACCTGAATTTGTGTTAGGTCACTGCTGCCGCCAAACACCGTTGTGCTTTGAACAGAATTTGGCTGCTTGAATTGCCTGGGTACATTTCTGCGCAAGTGTTGCTCTTCCCCTCTCCCCACTGCGGCTAGCCTTTCACTGTAGTTAACAAGCTGAGATTGCTAGTGTGACAGGAGGCTGGAGGATAAACGCTGTCTGGGTTTGGTGGTACTGAGTTGCTAAGGCAAGTACAGAGGACGCTCTAAGGCACTCCTCTTCTGCCATCCACTTTAGCTCTCGTTTTGGTCATGCTTTGAACACTCGTGGTCTTTTTCTTTTATTTTAAAAACACACTAAATTGAACAGATTTGCGCGCGCACACACACACACACACACACACACACACACACACAGAAAATACTACTGAAGGCTGGCCAAAGAAAAAAAAAAAAAAATCATCAGTGGTCTAGTCTGAGGTATGAGTTTTCCCCTCTCTTTCGCTCAATAGTATTTTATAAAAAAAAAAAAAAAAAAAAGTAACTGACGCGTAACAGACAAAACTGAAGATCTGGAGGCAACACCTTTCTTTCAAGTCCCACAAACCAGTGTGATACTGCCAGGAACATTACGCTAATGAGTTATACTGTGTTGACACGTAGCAATGTTAAATTGGCCTTTTGTCTTTTCACGCTCTGCATTTGAAAAAAAAATCTTCTTTTATTTCTCTCTCCCATTTTTTTTCTCTTCAAATACCACCAATTTAATAGGGAACACAACATCCAAGACAACAAAGACTGCGTCCAAGCTGATAAACCAGGGGGCAGGGCTGGGGCAGGTAAAGGGAGTCCAAATGAAAAAGTGACGTGTCTGCTTTACTGTGCCAGTGTATGACGTTTAAGTGCCTGATGGGCACGAGGATCGCGGTGACCTTCTGTTAGCCATGTGGAATGAAGGAACTACTCAAGAATTTTTCAAATGATGTTGTGGTCGTGGGTCCACCCCATGTCTTTAGAGTGCAAAGATCCCCTTATTTTTTTTTCTTGTGTTGTTAATCTACATATTAGCCCTGATGTACCCATGGTCTCACTCACTAAAACTCTGCAAATTCTTTTGCACATTTCTCCGTCAGAGAGACGCGAATGTCCTCTTCCTCATAGTCATCAAAGTTGCTTGTGTCCCCGGGGCCTCTGCACTTTGGTATGAAGGGAGCTTCTACCTGTGAAATCACAGACAGACTGTTTTAGTATTGGAAATGTAATATTTGAGCTACATATAAGCTACCATGGGCTGGAATATTTTAACACAATTCAGAAACAGCAGGGACAGTTAATAGAATATGGTTAATACAGGTCATATGCAAATACCCTACCAAAAGGGGAGGGGTACTATATTCAACTGCCAAAGAACACCCTCAATAGCCTGTCAGGAAATTGCACTGCAGATGCAAAACATCAAGCCAACATAACATTCCAACAGAAAGTCTGAGAAACTTTACAGGACATGTATTGCTTCTGTGAAGCAGGTTTGGAAATGTACCTTTCCTTGTCAAACATTACATTACACCACTGTCAGGCAAAATGTATGGCAAATCAACAATTAGCGTCTTTCACGGAGGTTGCTCACACTCAAAGTACAACACATGCCAGCGCATCTACAAGAAAAAAAATGCCAAATGAAAACTGTTTTTGACTTCTAACTGCGCAACAGATAGTTTTGTCCATACACACACTAAAATGCTATGAAAGACAATTCTATGAAGTCAGTTGCTCCTTGTCAAATCAAATATTTTTTCCACTGTGCAATGCAATTCAGAGAAGCTGATAAAGAGGCCTGCAACAATTGTTGGCATACTTCATCCCTTTATGTATTTATTACAGTATAAAGATTAAAAGATATCTTTAACACTTTAAATAAAAATGAATATTAATTATTTGTGAATTTCCTGAACCTCTTCACCAGACATCTCAACTTAATTGATACCGAAATGTCAAAAAAAAAAGGACTATGAATGATAAGACACACAAATTTAACTCAACTCAGAGCATATTCACCTCCACAGTGCTTATATTCAGCCTTGAAAATGCCTTGTCAAAATGTACACTTCCCAATAAGAGATGACGTCATTCATGCACACAATAACAATGTGTACGAATGCATTAAAGAATGTGCTACCAGAATGACAGCAATGAAAACACAACACAACAACAAAAATAATCTAGGGCTGGACTAACCTGGTGATAAAACCACCCTTTTGGCCATTCAGTAGTGAGAAACTATTCTTTCTGGAGGTGTTTTGGCTTTTTAAAACTGAACTCTCTCAAAACCCTTCCGATTGATATGAGGTACCAACTCAACATATGTACTCATATGTTAAGGATAATGGGATGGGAAATTTCTAAACTATTTTCCTTTAAACTATACACCATTAATATGCGCAATATCAAACATCATTTATGGTTTCTCATGCTATAATTATAACTATAAATAATCTAAAAAGTCAAGGCAAAAGTCATGTCAAAGTCCTAGCAAATGAACCATGATGCCGTTACACGGACTGAAGCCCTTTTACATACAAGACAGGCTAGCAGCATTTGGGGGTGAGCGTAGCACAAGGAATGTAGCTGTGACTCCGGAGTACAAAGTAGCAGTAAGCAAAGCGTATCATCCAATCTCACATCAACCAAATTACAGCTCATTCTCAAAAGGTCAATCTGGTAAACAGAATTGAGTGGGCTCAAGTGAAAGCGAAACACACAGAAAAGAGGCCTCCTCAGCAGAGATGGTAAAAGAAAAGAGTCTGATCTGTGTCTACAGTTTCACTGTGCATTCAAACCATGAGTGACAGAAGGTGTAAAATCACTTTTGAAGAGCGACAGAAGAGCCACATCATTTGCACGACCGAACAATAGTAAAAAAACAAATGCAAATTAGCTATGACATGTTCGGCTGTAAGTAAAATGTAAACGTCAAGTATTTTACAGTTTGGAGTTGTAAGAGTAAGGTCTAGTTGTGCCTGCACCTCTGCCTCAACTGTGCAACAGGTCACTAGGCTAGCACAGCTCAATTATAAAAATCTACCCAATACTCAGATCAAGACTGTTTGTTTTTTTGTGTTTGGAAATATTCACCTTTTTTTTTAACCACACTACAGTTTATAAAGACTAACTGGATGTATCAAAATAGGAGAATTATTTTGAAATGTATTACAACAGCAGGTCCTGTTTTTCTTAGAGTGCTTTAAAAGAAAATGGTTCACAGTTATAACTGATGTTCAATTAATGAACTGCCCAGCTATAAAGGCCACTGCTTTAAAACAAATATTCTAAAGAAATGTAACTTTAGCTGGGTAACATTTGAAAATATTTGAAATAATTCCATCTAATTGCTCGCTACAGCAATTTGTAAAGATCTAGGGATTTAAAGAGCTCTAAAAGCTATAAGGAAGACATTTTGCCTGTTTGTTATCCAGGCATCAACATGAAGGCAGAAGACAGTAGAGGTGTTGAAATTAAACATATAATCAGTGCATCGCGATGCAGACGTGGACGATTCTGCATCGATGCAGTGAAAGAACATCGATTATTTCGCAGTGACAAAATCGTTGACATGATAATCATAATCGAATCAAATCGTGAGACCAGTGAAGATTCACACCTCTAGAAGACAGTACGCCTCAAGTATTGACAGTTTATCTGTTAACCAGTTTGGTGGGGTAAGCTAGCTGAGTACAGAGCTTCTTGTCCCACACACAAACACACAACCCTGAAAAACAAACTTCAGCCCTCTTCTACTGGCGTCTCCAACATGCCCTCATTATGGTACAATCAAATGGGAGTACATAACAGACATAATAGCCTACCAACTGTTGGAAAAAAGCCAAACAAACTCTAGGAGACTAAACCTTTGCATACACATTGTTTATGCATACATATTGTTTCAAATTATTACCTTAACACAGCAAGCACCGAAAGCATTTAATTTCAATTATACCTTTCTCTCATAGATGGCGATCCAATCTGTTGTGGCAAACCACTTGTGGTTCTTTATGTCATTTACTCCATTCTTCAGATTACCGTAACGCTTAGTCAGGTCCACCTGCAGCAAATTCCTCAGCAGGTCTTTCAAATCTGAACTAAAATGGGATGGGAATCGTACCTGCAAGAACGAAACATATTAAGACTTAAAATTGCGAAAGTGAATATATAGATTGTGAGACAAAAGATGAAACATAATGATCAATAACAACAAAAAGAAGAAAATCCAATAGTAGTATAAAAGTACTCTTGTCGTTACCACCCTGGTCCTAACAAAATTACAACATCACAAAAGTAATCCAGAGTCAAACCAATAATCTAAGTTTGATTCGCAAGTCAGTTTAAACATTATTTGGGGGAAGTGGTGTTCAAATAGCGATACCTGAAAATATATGACGGTAAGTTAAGATATAAAACCAACTTTATTTATTTAAATAACATTGTTTTTTGTTTGTTTTCCTGGTTTTAAACAAACAAGGTCACTGCCCAACAGTGGCAATATATAAAACCCGAAGTGAACTTCAAAGATGGGCAGTATTGGTGTTTGAGTGATGTATTAAGTTGAATGTTGATTAAGATGAAGGTTTCTACCTTTCCAGAAACAATTTTCTCATAGATCTGGATGGGTTGATCGGCAAAGAATGGAGGATAGCCAGCTGCCATTTCATAAATAAGCACCCCTAGTGCCCACCAGTCCACAGCTTTGTTGTAGCCCTGCAATAACCACAAAACATCAGTATGGATGGAAAACAGTGGAATTCCACATGATGATTCCACAAATGATTCGTCTTCTAGTTTATTGTGTTTGTTAATTTGTGATGGCAAGACTGTCCATGTCATCTCAGACACTAAAATGCCACGATATGAGCCACAATGAAATTGCATAAGGAAGTATGTGCGACCTTGCTGAGGATAATCTCTGGCGCCAGGTACTCTGGGGTCCCACACAATGTCCAGGTTCTGCCCTTCACTCTTTTGGCAAAGCCAAAGTCTGTGACCTGAGGGTGAGAGAGGGAGGCTCAAAATAAACATCTATCCTAAAGCCTGGACCATTAAACACTTACCCAGGGTTCTTGCAGGTTTTAGTTAGTTAAATTTAAGACCTTTTTAGACCATTATGTTAGAAAATTAAGACCAACACAACACATTGATCGAAACATTCATATGATCCCAGATATTCTCAAAACATTTCATTTTTACTGATGAACAAGCTGGTGTTTATCAGCTTTGGCATGGGACTCCAGTGCCTTTACGCCCAATGTCGCTAACTGTAGATTCTTCTCGCATATTTTGCAGCAAGCTTCATGTTTATTGCCGGGGACAGCTTGTAGCCAGCTGCAAAACTCGCTGTTATCGAGCCAGGTCCCGCTAAATATACGCTTGCCTAAGTTCTTATCAACTGTCTCTCAGCGAACAATGCGAACAATGAACGGAGGAAATAATTTTAAGACTTGGGTCAATGAAATTTAAGACCTAGACTTGCGTTTTTTAGACTTTTTAAGGCCTTAAATTTCACTTTTTGAATTTTAGACTTTTTAAGACCCCGCGGGAACCCTGCTTACCTGACATAAATCAAACTACTTACTACTGAAAAAATAATTTAAGCATTTCAGGGTTCAGGTCTAGGGCTTAGGGGGATGTAGAGATTCTACCCATCTCAAATTCACACACCTTTACACACAGACTGGGAGGTCAACAAAGGGTACAACAGATGACACCAATAAGAAACAAGCTTTACACCTACCTGGATGTATCCATGCTGGTCTATAAGCAGGTTCTCAGGCTTCAGATCTCTGTAGATGAGGTCTAGCGAGTGGAGGTACTCGAAGGTCAGGACTATTTGAGCTGCATAAAATCGAGCGTGTGGTTCACTGCAAAATAACAGAACAATGGTCAATGGTAATGATAATGGGCTGCATTTATATAGCGCTTTCCAACTCATTTCAGCACGCAAAGTGCTTTACAATTTGCCTCATATTCCCCTATTCACACACAGGTGGTGGAGGCTGAACCCTTGCTCACTTCGATGTGGTCAGAAGGAGGCAGGGCCCCAACCATTAACAGTGTTTTATTTTAAAGAAATTCTCATATTTTAGTCTCTATGTAAAGGGTCAGTTGTACTTCTTTCCCCCATCCACTCTTGAATACAAGATAGTGGTCAGACGGATCTGCTTTATTGCAAAGGAAGAGGCCTCAGTGCTTGAGAAAGAACATGAATGCCCTATACAGCAAATACATAGGAACCACAGACACACACACCTGAACCTCCCAATTCTTCGAAGATGTGAGAACATCTCTCCTCCCGGTACATATTCCATCACCATATATAAGTTGGAGTTATCCTGTAAACAAAAGGCAGTTATTTTTACCACAATGCAAGTGCTATCTTAAAATTATTAAAACATCCAAGAGAAAAGAAATACATACTTTAAAAGCAAACTCCAATCTGACAAGAAAGGGGAAGGAGACCGCTTGCAATATTCTCTTCTCATTGAGTGTATGTTCAATTTGTTTGAGTTTCACCACCTGTACACAGAAAAATACACAAAGCTGGATGTGAGGTGTGGGTTCCATTCCTAAAATACAAATATTCAGAAAGTAGTGTACAAAAGTTTCTTGCTACCCCTTTCAAAACTGAATTTGCTTTCTAGTTTTGCAAACAAACTACCCTTGTGTGTTGCCTGTTCCTTTTAGCAGACCGACACGGGGTCGGGTGTCCACTTGACCTGCCTGGGACCCTACTCTTACTGCCAGTCCCAGTTAGACTTGGAATTGTGGGGGCGTGGTCATGACGTATCACAACTGCAACTCTAACTCACAGCAGCATGATGTGACGGCCATAAATCAAATTTGTATTCAGCTGTGTTCAGTGTTAAATCCACAATAACCGGTACTTTAGTTATGTAGATATAGGTTACAGACACATTTTTCCATTTTTTCCTTCCCAATTTTACAAATTATGACACTCCATCTCCAAAGTGCCTTGGCCAATCAATATAGGTACCACAGAAAGTGTGTTTATCTCTTTTATTAAAACAGAACAGGATAACTAACTAATATAACTGATGCAACTGCTTTTGCCATAGTGTGTCACATCTTGTTCAAGAAACTCCTCCAATTTTGCATCAAAATGGCTTCAGACAACACAAGAGTGCAATACACCATGCCATCACATGCTTGCTTTACTCAACACGCAATGAACCCATAATTTCATCCCCATGAATGTCTACAAGTCTTTAACAAATACAGCAATGGGGTTTCATTTATTACATTTAAATATTATATTATATTACAAAATACCCACCTTCTGCTTGTCCAGGATTTTCATGGCGTAGAACTGCTCTGATCCTTTGAGTTTTACCAACATGACTCTACCAAAGGAGCCAGTGCCCAGAGTTTTCAGTCTGTCAAAGTCATCTAAGCCAGTCGTACACTGCAGGAAAAGAGGCACAGAGAATAAATGCCTTAGACCTTAAACCTTAAACACAAAATTACATAAAAAAAAACATTGATGACAAATATTGAATTCAACAGATAGAGGACAGTCTAAACCCTTTTAGCAATTCCCTTTCCTTGACCGTCATCTTGAAACGTCTTCGGGCAGCTATTTGGGATAATGACCAGGCCCTATTTAAATGAATAGGGAGATATCCAAAGCCATACTGGCTTAAAATGTTAATTCTTGGGATACGTGCTCAATCTGAACACTGTTTTAAAACAGACAACCTATAGCAACCTATAGAAAAATAGATCTATTTTAAATAATTTTGCCTGTGGCAAGATTTGCAGTATGATTTTAACCATTGTGATAGAGACAGTAAACAAACGGTTCACTGTCAATCAAAGCTACTTTCAATGCAGGGCAGGAATTCCAGTTTCTTTACTCTCTACAAACGGCTGCACTACATTTTTATGGGAGAACTTGTAAAGTGATGCATCTCCAAATGATAAAGTGACTCTTTATCAGTATTCTCATTTGTTATTGGTCACTGCAGAACCTAACAAATGTCAATGGGTCATACAAACTTGACAGACATGTATGTACATATGTTAACTTTTTTTTTATTTACATATTTAAATTTTTATATAAATGGATAAATTAGACACATTAAAACCCCAAGTATCAGGCCAACTGCAATAACTCTTCCCTCACCTGTGGCGGACATTCCCATTTTCTAAGGAAATCTTCTTTGGCTTTGGCTAGAAACTCTTTTACTGTTGGACAAGACAGGAAAAGATATATGCATGTTAGACAAGAGAACTAAATCAACAATGCTTATATTTGAATGTTCTACAGCCTACTTTGAATTAGGTAATGGGGAGGCAGCAAACATATGCAATCCTTTAATGTATCTGGGGATTCAAGTGTGGGAAAATTTATTTTCAGCACAAGCGCAAACTAGTGGCTTGAACCGCCATCTATGGCCTACTATAACACTCTGAAACTCCCATCTACATTAAATGTTTTTTTTTTTCTAAATTACAGACCCAGGACACTGAAGTTAAGCTAAAATTCTTAGTTCCTAGCAATGACAAACACACACACACACAAAAAGGCAGGCAATGTCACAAGTGATGCTACGAGTTGTAGGATTCAGTAGGGTGGGTTCAATAGCCATGGGAGGCCCAGGGAAAAGGCTGATTACTGGGGATGGGAGGGAAATGGAATTTTCAGAACATGCAGCTGTTGAACATCCCTTCCCATTACTGTTACTGGAAAAATACAACAATAATAAATAAAGAGACTCACAGTAGGGCCTCAACAGGCAAAAGAAACAAACCAAAAAAAAAAAAAAAAAAAGATCACAGAATATGAAGGGGACACACCAGACAATAGACAACCAGAATGACAGAAAAGAAGTAAAGCAACGCTATAGAGGTAGACAGTCAGAATAGACAGGACACAATCCTGTCCAATAGTTGACTTGAGCATCGTTCAAAACGGGCCAGGATTGCTCAGGTTGTTGAGCGTTTTCTGTCATTCTGGCCACCTGGTGAGAGAATGGGCATACCAAAAGTCTCTATAGATCACCAAGGAATTGCAGGAACATTCACCCACACGCATGTGATGATGAGACAGATAGTAGACAGGAGAGAAACAGAAGAGAAAGAGAGCAAGGTTTATGTATGTAACAAGCACATCAGATATACAACACATGGACCAGATGTGACAAGCATAGACTAATCACCGCTTTAAAAATAAAGAACTAAAGAGAGGAGAAATTAAGAACAGAAAATATAGGCTATCCAGGCTAGTTTGTGTGCAATTATGAAAGTTTAGACTGGCAAAGACAGCTTTGGGTAGACTAAAGACAGTCAAAAAAAACCTTAAGCATTTGTATTATCTGGCAGCACGGCAAAATGGGTGAAATGTAGATATGTATTTGGGGGTCATTTAACTGTTTAACTGTTATTTCTCCCTTTTGAAACAGCTGGGGAGTGGCTAAACATTTGTGTTACTGGAAGACATCTGGCTGAGGGAATCCTGTCTCTGACTACATCCATTTAAGGCAAGCCACTTCACTTCAGCACAAGCGTGGCCTGGGAACGGGCTTTCCTGGGGCATCTGGGATGCAAAGTTAGCAGGGGGATTCTTTTAGCTGGAGGGGAATCCAGTTGAAATTGTCAGGCTGAAAGAGAATATCTGAACAGTGACTGAAAAAAAAATCACCTTTTCAGACTAAAGACTACATGCATGAGCACACAGACACAAAACACAAAAACAGTGGAGGCTGGGAAAGTCATGTAGGTTACTGAAACTATGAAATAATGCCACAACATTTACAAAACAATAATAATATGATTTGGTAACAATAGCTGTCTCTTTAAATAAGTTATTATTAAGGGATTTTTAGAGATTAAAACGAAAATTGGGCATCATCTTAAACTTAACGTTGAAGGAAAATTTCAGAGTGAATCATCTCATAGCTTAGAGGTCAATGTGGTTAGTAGGAAAAATAAGAAAATTGTAGTTAGTAGGAAAAAGAAGAACATTTGACATGGACCGAAGAATGAACCCAGCACAGGGATGTGTTTTCAGATTTATTCTACCATGCCCAGTTCAGTTAACATTAGTTATGGCGTTGTCATTCAGTCCATGCTGCCTCATTTTTTTTTTTTTTTTTACAGACAACATTCAGTGACCTTGACCAATTAGGCTATTGATTCATTCACACAGGATTTTTCCTTTAATATGGGAATAGTACGGGATGACATTTCTCTATTTCTATTCCATTTTAAAAACACATAACTACCTACACATATCTAACTCCCTGATATTAAAATTGTTCTTTTGAAATTATTATTACAAATTTCCTGTAACTGTATAATTGCTTCACTAAAAGAAAAATAAATTGATAAAAAAACTAAATCACTAATCCATACACCACTTGGTGAGAAAATAATCAACTGCCAATACCTTTTCCCTCTGACACCACAGATTAGCATAGGTGGACCGTGGGCCTGTTAGCTTTGATATGGGTCAGTGTAACAATTCAGGTTAAATCCAGCCCTGTCCCGCCTTCTGGCATAATGCCTCCATCATCCTAACTAGTCAGACAAACGCAACTTCGTGCCATCCACCTTTTGAAACCCAGACCACCCAGTGCAAGAGATAACTACCTCTAGCTATTTAGTCATCTATGACTATATCTAAGAAGAATTTCTTAGATCACAGAAGAATTTGCCAGCCTACACAATATACACAGATTCATACATACAAACAACACCTGATCGTGGTCCTGGTCATCATGTTCACCCATTTTCAAATTACAACACTTTAAAAGATTAGGCCTATTATAAGGTCTGATTTCTGAACGGGGCTAATTAATTCATTAACATAATTCATAAATTCTTCTAAGGTAGAAATAGTTTTTTTCCATTTTAATGGCCTACTTTTCACCTTTTCTGGGGGAATACCAAGTATTATTGTTCATGGAGAATGAAACAGGTTCTGTCACACTGTACAGTGCAAGGACTATCAGCAAGCATCAAAGTGTCACACTCCAAACTAATATAAGCCTGGGGCTGATTGCGTCAAGCCTTTCAAAGCTCGTAATTACACTTATCCTCTGACGAAGGTCTGATGACAAGCTGTTCCAGTCAATGACAAACGTGCTCTTCATGTGTGTGTGTGTGTGTGTGTGTGTGTGTGAGAGAGAGAGAGAGAGAGTGTGTGTGCATGTTAGCCAGGGACCTTCACAGCACTGGCAGATTAAGGGGGTGAGAAGATAGCGAGTCAGAGAAGTGGGCACTAAACAAATAGAATGAAATCTCTTCTAGGATGGTTATTAAGGTACTTCCATGAATGGGACCTGCCATTAGTAATTCTTTTCACAATATATTCTGTCAGTGAGAATGAGAAGAGTGTTTAGAAGAATGGTACATGACCAATATGCCTAAACATCACATTAAAACTGGCAACTCACTTTCAAAGTAAAAATAACTGCCTACACTGAGTTCACAATAAAACTGCTTACTCACTTGGTGCATTATTTTCTAATAGTTGTTGTAACATTACATTGAAACATTAGCCAGTAATGAACTACTGACATGATTAAACAGTGTTCCTGTTAAATGGTGTATGTGGTAAGGCGTGGAAACGTGTTGGTTTACGATCCTACAGTTATATCAGTTAAGTAGCCTATTTATTAAAATTACATTTAAATTAATAGATGTATGCATGTGCGTATATGTGTACATTTGTCTAGCTAAACAAACGCGTACCATTTCATCACCAATTTCCGTCTGTTAGTACAAACCAAGCGCGGTCATGACCGCTTGTCCGCCTGTGAAGTGTTCCGACTGTAACATTTGTCCATCTACAAATTAGTTGGCTTCTTATAAGCTTAATTTTAAAAACAAAGGCCATATATAGCCCCTAATTAACGTTAGTTTGATAATCAAATACAGCCATTAATGCCCTTTTCACCCTGACATTTCAAGTCACATTGTTACTGTAGCAAGGCAGAGTTCTCTTGCTTCTCTGTGTTGTTCTAAATAATGGCTGTCAAAACACGCAGTTTGGTAACAATAAGTTTGGGCAGACTCTAGGCCTGCATGCGTTACAGAGTGGAATTGTCAACGTTAGCATCTTGATGCTGAGCAACAGACGTCACGTTAGGCCCTTTCTGTTGCCATAAATAAACTGCTTCTGATTTGTTAAACAAACAATTAAGAGGACAAGCGACAAATGCATAGACATCGGTCTCGTTATCAGTGTGAAAGCTATAAAATCGAGAGGTTATTTTGCAGTTATAATATACATTCAGGTAACATACTAGCCAGAGCGGCCTATCCCCTGCCTTTGCATTGCTAGGTAGCTAATATTCTTGCTATGCTACCGTCAGCACAATCAGTTGAGACTAATCCTTCAGAATGTCTTATATGCAAGCTTTACATTTATAAAACAAGTAGACGATACCTACGATAATGAATATATTAATCTGGAATAGCTATCAGGTCCATCAACTAAACGTACAATTCTACCATGATAGCAACCTAGCATGGCTAACGGGCACAAGTTGAGCCTCCTTTATGATTAAAATATCATGAGTCACCACATGTTTTTAAACAACCCTTAGTCTCTAACTAGTGAATACATTTACAGCTTACTGATGAGGTTCGTGACACTGCTAAACCGAAAACCATCATACAATGTCAGGCCTACATGATATAGCGTCAATGTTGTGTTATGGCAACTATCGTAGCCCGCTAATTTAGCATTCTGTACCTTGAAGTGACTCCTAACTAGCTGTTATTTGCTACCATTGGCACCTTAGCATTTGGAGTAACAATGTTGCGATGCATGAGCCAACACAGTACTTGTAGACTAAAAAATGAATGGACGCGTGCTTGTGCTGTTGACCCCCAAGCTATACTTGGTCAATGTTTGCCTATATGGCCTAGAATAAGCGTACAGTATACGCGTACTAGCATGAGCCAGCTCCACTCACCGCTCTCCAGCTCGTTGCCTTTCTTGGCGGTTGCAGCGTTCCCCATCGTAAGGAAGACACGGCTGTTGATTTGAGTGCTGGAGATGGCGATAGGGCTGGAAGAACGCTGCTCCCCGCGCTAATCTAGCTATAACTTTCTTTTTAAACCACGTTGATTAGAATGAATGTTTACACCAACGTCCGTACTCGAAAAGGGGATACTCTAATGAGTGTTTATGTTCCCTAGACTGTACTCCCCCCCTCTCCTCCAGTGATGAAAATCTCTAGTCTCCGCTACAAATTGGTAGCGGAGTCTCGCCTCACAGTCGATCCCTTCGGCTTCCAATGTTAATTCCAGACCGAGATTATTGACACAGAGACTTTCTACTCGACTAGCTTCCGACCCACTACGGTCGAAGTATAGTAACTTACAGGAGCCACACACAACAAGGTTGGCAATGGCAGAGAAGTATTACAAGCACATTAAAACATACTACATAATATACTTTATGCGAAATATTCCGCAATTTCACACATAACATCTATATGCTAAACAAGGAAACAATAAGAAACTTATTCTACAGAAATCATTTATGCCTAATTTTCTAAACTAACACTAGAGAAGCTATGTGTTTCAGTATTTTTGGTATTTGTAGAGAATGTCAAATAGATGTCAACAATGCTACATATGTAACATTATGCTGAAAACAAATTATATTTTGACTATGTCGGGCTAACTTTGCATAACGTTATGCACCATCTTTTCATCTGCCGCTGACCGTTAGGATTCACTTCAGTCACTTCCAGCTACAAAGTACTATTACTACTACTAAAAATATTAACAATAACAATGATTATGACAACAACAATAATAAGATGTGTCTTTACATATTGTGACTATACACCACGTGTGGTAATTCATGTGTAGGCCTAGCCTTTAGTCTCCACCATTTTCTAAAAAGAATTATGAAACTTGCAATCTCTCAAGTATCTTTACCTTACATTATCTTGGATTCAGCACTTACCACAGACTACAAACCGGAAATGACAATAGGTCAACAGCATGACAGAAGGATCAACAACGGCCTCTACTGGCATGCAACCATGACCAAACCTTGAGACTTGCCTAAATATAACTACTCAATCAGCAATGATAACACAAGGACACATTACTCTTAATCTTAATGTAATTTAAGTCGCTATAACTTTATGTCCATATATTTATATAAACGTACACAAAGTAACCAAAAGATAAATGACATCCCAACAATATTTAACGACGTAGTAATAAGGAATCCAAGTAAGGCAATGGCAAAATAGCCAAAACAGCACCCAGCTACAACCTACCGTAATTTCACAGATGGGCCTATCTGCTGAAAAGTTTAACCTATGTTTTAGTAAGCTTGACTTACACCATTTTCTAACTATAGCAAAATATATTTGTAGTAGTGTCTGCATTGTCCTCTGAATTAAATCATAATAATATTTTAGAGTTGTCTGCACTGCCCTCTGGATTGATAATATTTTACGTTACCCTCCCTAGCATTGGGATAAGTAAGCTACCATTAGCATTACTTGATTGTAAAGGAAAAGGGAAACTTGTTAATGTTTGGCTATCTATATTCTTTATGGAGAACCTGGAGAATCAAACTTGCAATTTTTTATGTAACATTAAAACTTATTTTTTACTATTAATTTTATAAATAAGGTTATCTAAAAGGGTAGCAAATTTTAGAATGATAAATGTCAGTTGGTTTTGTGCCAGGATCACTTCGGTTAACATAAGTCAGTTTTACTTCATGTAAAGTAGTACCTAGTAACACCAAATAAAGTAATAACATTAAACAACTAATGACAACTGCCATCAAAATCTGAATTTGTGATATTTTCTTTCAAGGGTAGCTACATTTACTGCACGTTATTGTAAGCTAAGTTATTCCGCTTGCGCTAGCTATAGATAGTTAGCGTCTCTCAAAACCTCCATCATAAATCTTAGCCCGCCAAAAAAGGGGGGGGCGGGGTGCTCACCTGAAGAACACAGTAAATTATTTACATATGTTGATAACAGTTAATGAAACCCCAATTTAAAGATTATCAACCAAAATGTTGAGGGAAAGGTAAAATGTTTCTGACATAACTTACCGTCCTCCATTATTCACCAAGGCTACGATTCTATTCATCAGGCAATTCACCAAGTCCCAAACGTTCGCTTAACATAGAGCGTGGCCGAATCAGAACGACGAAAAAACTCAAGGTTCTAAAGCCCCGAAGCTTCCACGTTCTACTCTAAAACTTAGATAGAAACCACTGACCTAATAGGGATTCTAGCTCAGTGATAGAAACCCTTCCAATTCTGAGTGTTACGTTGTTAAAAGTCTCTATGTTAACTGCATCAAACTTCAGACAGGTTACACATAAATGCATGTTTCATTGTTGACTCCACAATCAACCATTGTTTGAGAGTTATATGAGAATCTTGTTTTTCTACATTCCTTAGGCATAACAACTACATACACTTAAGTATGTATGTATGCATGCATCTACTTATTTAATTATTTACCTTACTAGATACGCTGTTTATAGGTTTATCCTTTGTTTATGTACTGGATGTGCTGTTATTTTGATTTTTTTGTGTTTAAAGGCTAGCAACTGTACAAAACTAAGCGATGCTGTCTATGGCTGTATTGGGCATTTGTAGTTTGCTTTAAAAACTGAAGATGGCGCCATTGTGTCAATTTAAAATGTATGTAGGCCAGACATTCATGTTTTGGTCACTATCGAAATTTCATAACAGTTTTGGCAGTCTTATTTATTAAAAAAAAAAAAAAAAAAAACAAAAAAAAAAAAAAAAAAAAAACAATCATAATGTCATTTCAAATCAGTAATTCAGAAAAATATGGGAGGATATCCCGGATGTACAATTATTCTAAACGATGGCTTATCCTCATTGATCTGCCAAACATATTTACACTTGTTAAAAAAAAATCCTGTTGTATGCAGTATCTAACTGTAGTTTTTTTTTTGCAGTGTCAGTACATGCATGAAAAAAGAGTAGGCCTACAAACATACTGCAAAAATACAGCATTGTACTGTATGGTACAGTACAATGCAATATTATGGACAGAAAATGATGCATTACTGCAGTTTTTTTAATTGCAGTGTATGTGTTTACTTACAGCCAATGTAAAGCCAAATTGAGAATAAATCTCTCTATATATCTTTAGTGTGTGTGTGTGTGTGTGTGTGTGTGTGTGACAGAGAGAGAGAGAGAGAGAGAGAGTTTGTGTCCCATTCCAGCTCTGCCTTGTTAATTGCATATGAAGGTGATCCGAATCAAATATGGCTATTTTCCCTTTGACATATTTTTACTCTGGTCTAGGGAGACAGATATGTTGGAGCAGTGTGTTGAATTATGCCCATTTGCATCCACTATGACTCAAGTCATGATATAAATATATGAATGTTGTATTTCATGTCATGAAAATTTCTGTAGCAACATATTAATATATAAGCATTCTATGAATTCAATGCCCTACACTGGTCATAGTGGCGGCTCTTAGAATGCAATCTAACTCACTTAAGGGCCAGTGCTTCCCACTTCTCACTCAGTTTGTTGCCTTTGTTATTATCATTTAAATATTGTTTTTCAGACAGCCTCTAATACGTTATATCTCCCCTATAGAAAACACAAGCATGCAAGCACACACACACACACACACACACACACACACACACACACACACACAC
>JAGFZM010000139.1:241568-368886 GCA_017657215.1 Limnothrissa miodon
ACACACACACACACACACACACACACACACACACACACACACACACAGACATAGACACAGAGAGAGAGAGAGAGAGACATAGACACACACACACACACACACACAGCAACAACTCTCAGCAATGGCGGGCAGATTAACATCCAGCTGGGGTGGATTTGTCTTGACCTAGAGAGGATTTGGTGCTCCCCACCTCATCACAGAGCACTGGAATCAGCCTTGCCTTTCTCCTGGCATCTGAATGCTCAAATCGCTTCTCCCAACCTGACCTAGATTAAATAAGCAAACCTCAACTTGAAATGGCACAGACGGTATGGCCTTAACTGTGTAATACAAACAATTTACAGTCCCTGTAAAATGCCATTGTTCAGTTAGCTGTGACTCTAAAGTACAACATTTCTCCTTGCATGGATCTTTAAAAGCCAAACAAAAGGTATTAGCACCTTGCATGAAATGTGTCAGTGTAATTGGATATGTTTTACAGTTTTATATTTTAGTTTTCCAAGCTTGTATGTATGTAATCACATATAAATACAATTGTGAAATGTGTGCATAATATGGTTAATATATTTTTACCACATTCATCATTGTTTTAAGCCATCTCCATACAAAAACAAAGTTTGTTTAATGAGCTAAGAAACCAATTATGTTTTGCGTATAATTAGTCTGAAAATTGGAGGATAAATAAATCAGGCTAGTTTGCAAATGCTCCAGAGTACGGTAATTTTAATGTAGCTGCAGATTAATTCTTGTTTGGAATATAATGGTGAGGTTGAAACACAAAGAAAAATAGGCCCACAATCTGAGAAACATATTAGCTCTTACTAAAATCATATTAGCTATTAATCTCCAAACAAGCATGCCATATCATAATGTAAATTATGAATTCAATGGCCCACACTGTATTCAATGGCACACACAATATACATTTTTCTTCTCATGAAAATAATATATGGATCCTTTATGTTATCACGGCTTTGCACTGTTACATAAACAGGAGGGCAATCCCAAAACTCAGTTTGTATTTGCTTTACCAGTGCTTCCCTATAAGCTTGATTTGTTTTTGTTCACAGCAGCCTCGGTCGGGGCAAAAGAAATTAGACAGAATTACATCAAAGTGACAAAGGCATCATTAAATCAATGCTGAATCAATGGTAAATTTGAAGCTGTCTTTGCCATCACTGTAATTAAAGTCATGCCACATCTATGCTTCCCGAGCTCCAAAGTAAGAATGGGTGAAAGACGAGACTTCCTATCAGAAAATAAAGAGATGCATTTCTGAACGCAGAGAGGAATCAAAACGATACTGCCCTGACAGTTAATTTCAGACATGTGGTGATTGATGTAAAATTTCCTCAGTCAGATGGGTCTGCATTCAGAATATATTTACCTACTCAGATATGTATGCAGCCAGCCCTCAGAAGCTCTCCAAGGCAGCTTTATGTTTATCTCTCTCCGTCTTGCTCTTCTCGTCTTTCCCCCTTCTTCTTCCTTCCGCCAATAACCAGCATGTTATGTCCGTTATGTGTGCCCAGCTGCTCTCAATATTGACTTTCATATGTTCCACGCACAGGAGGGCAGCCTTGCTTCAAAGCAAAAGATTGATACACAGCAGTGAACAAGAGGCCTCTCCGCCTGCAAGCCAGTTGTTACTTCATTTGAAAGGCATAAACCTTCACTCAACTCTTTCGTTTTGTTTTGCTTGTTTGTCTGCTTTCCTCTTGCCAGTGTTCCTGGCATGATTGTCAACATTCAAATTTTCTTCTTCTAGATTGCACGAAACCATGTTCTTTATGTGTGCTTTCAGGATTTTTGTGGTTCTTCTTTAAAAAAAATCAAAGCCTTCTGTCAGTCGGACATTTATAGTTACAAGTAGCACAGGAAAGATATAAGTGCATGATGAATGTAAAATTACTGTGATTAAGAAAAACATTGAACTGACATGTTGGAAAACAAGTTTGTTGGAAAACATGCTGTTTTCCTTTGGTACAATGAATTTTGATAGAGCTGGATTTCTACAAACACATTTGCAATGTGGAGCTATTCAAGTGGCTAGAAATGAGTGGCCATTTTGGTTCAACCAAAATGTGGTGTCTATTTGGCAAAGCAACCTAAAACATCTCAAAGCAATACTGCTGCTACCATTGCGAGTAGAAACCAGTGAGTTCCCTGTCTATCCTTGGGCAGTATTGAGGAAAGAGACTGAATGTCTGATACCCATTTTCAAGTTCATTGCATCAACAAGTGTGTTTGGTTTTTTTGCGTGTGTGTCTGTGAGAGGGAGAGAGAAAGAGGAGAGAGAGAGAAAGAGAAGGAAGTGAAATGTTGAGAGAATGAAAGACAGGGAAAGAAAGAGATGATCTGGCAATCTCTTTATTATCAATCACCAGTTCCTATTAGGCTGTTGGATATGGTTCCAGGACATTACCCATTTCCTCCCCTTTATATCAAAGCTACCCTCCCTCCACCCCAACTCTTAATGTGTTCCAGACGAGCACAATGGGACGTTTGATTTAGTGTACAAAGAGACATGTACACAGCTGGCTCTGACAGGGCCCAACAGCTGGTGTGTAGCCTAGAACACAGCATCAAGTCTCAATCAAGCATTTGTTTATCTAATTAAGCTTGAGAAACGCGCGACCCCATTGCCTTCGCCCTCACGTTCTTTTATCTTTCTGTTCATTTCATAGAGTCTATGTACTTTTTATACTGTAATACATCCTGGCCATTCTAGTCACATAGACTATTCTTTGATGTACCATAGGGCAGAGTGATGGCGCACAGGTGATGTGCAGCACTGGCAGCAAGGTCACAGACTCGGTATTCAAAGCCTTTGCCTTTGTCAGGCGTCACTTTCGGAGATGGATTCCCCATATGGGTCGTTGTCTATACCTCCTGCCACTCCATGCAAACCTTCCAGTATGTTGGTCACCCAGCACTCGACCAGCTCCATACCCCTTGTAGCTCTCTTACTCTTGCTGAACAGGGGCAATAGTGTTTACAGCCATTTTGCCATGGTGCCAGTTGTACAGAGTATACACAACTGTACAGGCAGAGCTTTCCTCCTCTTGGAAGAGATTAATGTGTGTTATCTTAAGATTTTTATGTTTTCTGTTTATTTTTTGTTATTGCATGTTTTGCATAGTGCACGTTCCACAATCAATTACTTAATTATGCATCCTGGCATACAGAGATTAGGCAAAGTTAGGATTATCTCACAACAACTGTAGGAGCCGCTACAGCTGTGAAAATAATTAAGAGATCACTGCAAAATGTTTCTCTCATTTTGCTGTTGTTTGAGTAAAATGAACATTTTTGTTTTGTTCTATAAACTACTGACAACATAGTCCCGAATTCAAAATAAAAGAAAGTGTAAAACAAATGTCAATTACGAAACCATAATACTAATGCTTTAACTTCAGAAATCAATATTTAGTGGAATAGAGGTGCATTCCTTACTATGACAAATATGTCTGAACCTGCTGTCTGATAGTTAGATAGAGACCTGCAAAGGCAGACAAGCCACAGTGTCACTGTGAAATTTGGCGGAGGATCAGCGATGATCTGAGTAGGCTTCAGCAAGGCTGGATTCGGGCAGATTTGTCTTCTCGAAGGACACATGAATCAAGCCACTTACAGGGTTATCCTGTAAGAAAACTTGCTTCCTTCTGTTTTGCCAATGTTCCCCAACTTGAAGGATTGGTTTTTTTTTCAGCATAACAGTGCTCTCTGCCACACAGATAGGTCAATCAGGGTGTGGATTAAAGACTGCCATATCAGGACCCTGCAAAGGCCAGCCCAATCTCCAGACCTGAATCTCCAATATAATTAAGAGAAAAAATGGATGATAACAAGCCAAAGAATTTCTTGGATTGTTGTGCCAGGTCTGGTGTAAGGTCATCTAAACCGACATGAGAGACTGGTGGAGAGCATGCCAAGATACATGAAAGTTGTGATCAAAAATCTGTGTTATTCCACCAAAAATTCTTATAATTCAGTATTGCCATTTAAATTAACTTGTTTATTTGCATTATTAAAGATCCAAAAGCACTGCATTATTTTAGCTGTTTTGACCCATACCTTATTTTCTGCAAAAATGTGTAATAGTCCAACTGGTGAAACTAATAATTTTGCAGTGATCTCTAGATTTTTTCGATTCTTTGTACAAAAGCACATTCATTTTCATCAGCATTTTTTCCCCTAAACCTAAAATGAGAAATTCTATCTCTTTCTAGATTGTTCATCGGATCTGCACAAAACCAATGATATTTTTTTGCTCCACTGCAAAGATTAAAGCTGATGCAATTAATTCATTTTCAGAACACAATCTATTGTATTTATACCTTATACAACATGTAAAAACTTTATATTTGGGACACTTAATACCTGACCTCATTTGATCACATTTTATAAAGCACCACTGGACTCACTCTTTAAATTGGCTGCTGACTGCCAATCAAATCTCAGCTGCCAATTTAAGACACTGTTAAGACAGGTCCTCATGAAACTTTACTGGCTCATCCATAATGACGCCCAGAAGCTATGCTAAATATGACCAGTTTTGGTCACAAGGGGCGACCACAATTGACAAATGAAGAGCAGTAACCTATAAAAATATTAGTGAATATTAGTATGCTTATTCTTGGTTGTGTTACTCGCATCCCCTAAACTGCGGGTACCTTTTTTTTTAATCTTCCGAACCTGTGAAAAAGTGCATCCATTGCCATTTCAGACAAACTGGTTTGAGGCAATTGATTGCTGCCTCTGTTTTTATTTTAGAGAAAGATAAATCTTATCAATCTTTAGAGTCGAATATCCTATAGACCCACTTTCCTCCATATCCACATATCTGAGTCATTGTCTTCAATAGTTAACAACTGCAGTTAAAGTCTGAGTCATCCTTCATCTTCAGAGAGAGATGAGTGTGATCGTAAGGCTGCACAAAAAATGGTGGCTGGCACATAGAGGAATGAGAGGGAGAGAGAGAAAGAGAGACAAATGGATACAACTTTACAAATTATTCTGGAATGACCTCCCCAGATGGGTGTAAAGATGAATCGACAAAGAGAATCTTTCTGTCCAATGAAGCATTTTCAGTAGATTTTCTGCTAACTTTTATCAACATCACATGGAATTATTATTAAGTGATTTGTTCTTTGTGACATATTTTGGGATAACGATTATAAGAAATAAGAAAGGTGTTAAGCACCCCCCCCCCCCTTCGTATTCCTTGTCAATCAGTCATAGCTGAGGTTCCAACCTGGGTCTTGCAGAGGATAGTGAATGCAGCAAAATCCACATGCGTAGAGGGAGCAAAGGCTCTCAGAACTAGAGCACGGAGGATGGGAAGATAATACTGCATTACGCGGGTCGTCTGAACCAGATCAAAGCCCAGACAATCAAAGGCATTGTGTGTGTGTGTGTGTGTGTGTTGGGGGAAAAGGGGGCTGTGTGTAGTGGTGGTGGGGGTGAGGGTGTTGTTGGTAGAGCATGCTGCAGCTTCACGTCTATAATTCGCGCCTCACTCGTGTATACTGTTCTATCATTCCTCAGCTGCTTGAAATGGGCCCAATGCTCTGGCATTGTTTTGTACTTTAGCTTTATGAGAGGAGCCGTTCACTCCCCCAAAAGCTGTCGGGAGTTTCCCTTTTGGGTCAGCAAATGGAAAACTGTCCCAGCTATTTAATGGAATTCCTGTCCCGTTTAAGACCATGAAGTTATTGCAATTGATCCCAGCTTAAACATCTTAACTCCTGAAAAGCTGTGTCTTCCGGAGGATGGCTCGGAAACAGAATATTAACTTTGAACGGGGTTGGAAGGACATCCGTGGCTTTGTGTCTCTGTGCATTGTTTCTGTTTTTAATCAGTTAATGTGAATCAATGAACGAAAATGGACAAACAGAGAGTTGTCAAACAGCTATAAAGCAGTCAATGAAAATCCAGCAGTGTCTGCTCCTGTAAACTGAGCTTATGAACTCTGGTACAATCTGTCTGGTGTGTGTATGCTCTGGAAATAGAATCTTTTACTGCCACTGGAATATCCCTTAGTGGAACATAAGGATGCACAGTGACCTACTGGTTGAAACTGATACTGTCACAATTTAAATGCAACCCCGTGTGCCACCATATTAAATGAAAGCAAGGGCCAGACTCCTTCAGGGATATTCTCTTTGATGATTTCTTGTATCATTAAAACGTTTGATGTTCTGTCTTCTTATTTTCTTTTTTTTTCTTCATTCCATAGGATTTTCTTGCGAGTCCTGCAAAATGACACTCTATAGACCTATATGAGTCATCACAGGAGTGGAGGAGGCTGCGCTCCCCTTTGTGCACAGTTACACAACCACACCTTGTTATTAGAGGCTTCAGTGAATGGCTTGCAGAATGTCATAACATCCATATGTCTGTAATATGTCAGTAATAAAGAACAAACCTTTATTTTAAATTAACAACACATATTCTTTGGAGATCTTTCATTACCCTGGGAGGTGATGTTTCATTTGTAAATTGAGTAGAGGTGAATGTTGAATCACATCAGGACCACATTTCATGTAAATGAGACAGGACAAACCTTCCATGCAAATAAGCTAGCTTTGTCTGATAATAGGATACCATCAGGCAGACTAACTGAGCAAAACTCATGTGAGGGAGTAATCCGATGAATCCTGGTGTAACACTGTCAGGGTTGAGGATAGTGCAAGGTCCAGACCATGCTGAGAGTTGTTGCACAGATCAGGTTGTTAAAAAACTGTACGACTGTAACATACAAAAGACAGAAGAGACATGTATAAAAACACAATGCTCATGCATAAAGAAGAAAGGAAGATTTTGTCCTGGATCAGTTAAAATACGTGCAGGCAGCAGGTAAAATGTTGGCACCATAAACTGGTTTAATGATTTTTTTTTTTTTTTTTTTACAATCTCTTATGAAGAGGAATTTAATATATAAAGGAGGTGTATATCTTTGTAGGTAAATGAAGATGAGTCTGTCCACTTAGAACTTAATGGAACCTTCCCCTGGTATATTTTGCTTGATGTTTAATTGCTAGGTAAACACTGCCCTCCATTATTTGTAATTGTATGTTTCCTATTGTACTATCACTCTTGCTGCGGTTTGATTTTGTGGGTATTCCTCTGAGGCAAAAACATGTAATTACTTTTTTCTTTTTTTTTTCTGCTGTGTCTCCTTCCAAGTGGAAAAATGTATTATCTTTCCTTGTGCTTGGCCTCTGATGTATGACATGGTAATCAGCTGTGTTTGCCTAGTAGCCCCTGGTGGGACTACATGTCTGACCTTAATGCGATTGTGATGTTGGTGTCTCTCCCTAATCGCACTAACTCGCCGGACTCTGAATATTGTGTTAGAAAGGCACAATGGTGCCAGAATGGGCAAATGGCACAGAATGACATTGATACTGAGAGAGAACATTTTTCTCTCTTCTTGTAACGTCTGCTTTTTTTTCTTCCAAATCATTGCGAAATAGTATAAAACAAGATGATACCACAAACAAACACCCACAGACATATGTGCACACGCACACACACACACATACACGGACACACTTGACTTAGTCATTCACAAAAAAATACCTGCATGCATGAATTCAAAATTAGGCTTTAGAGTGAACTACGCCACTTTACACATTTCTTCTGTGTTGTTTTCTATGCATCAACAGTTTTGTATTGACATTGGTGGTGTGCGAGTTTTTGACTGAACACTTGGATTTTTTATTGGAACATATGCACCTGCCAGGCCTTAAATCCTAAGGCGCAATACGCACTTTGGAAAATACGTTCCCATGCATCCAGTCCACCTGCCATGATTAGGGAAGCTGCATCTGCATTACCTGGGGGAAATGGAATTGGAAGGGCAGAGAGATACCACTGCGAAAACAGCCGACAAAGAGGATGTGAACATCTGAGGGACACACCATACGTGAGAGTACAATCTGCAAACTAAAGCCACCTGTAGTGGACACAAAGCTCAAACTGCAGGGACTCAGTCTCACACTCTCTGAGGTCACCGACAACCCTGTCCAACAAGAAAGAGCGGAAAACCCAGGACAACAATTAGCATCACCCTGGTAATCAATTAGCAGCAGGCTACCTCAGTAATATACAGCACTGCAAATCAATTAACAGTACCTTAGAATACACAGCACTGACAATCAAACAAATAGCAGTATTTTAACAATACATAGCAGTGCAAATCAAAGAATCATTCTACTCACTGTAGGTAAAATCTACTTATTTTTATAATAGGACAGAATCTGGGTCCAGGAGTGTAACAAGGACATTATTACCAATGCAAAGCCACTGCTTTCTACCAGTGATCACTACATAACAAACCGAGTCAGATTGACTGACACAAGGCCAATGCGTACACTCATGTCAGGCATAAATAGGGCCTAGACTACTTAACGTGCAGTAGCCCACCACTGTGGAAAGGGTCCCAACTACAACCAAAAACCACACTGACTAAAGCTCCATCAGCATTGCTGACAAAATCGGAACTGGAAAAAGACCAAGTTTCTGCCGTTCTGTGCTCTACTTTTTTTTTTCAAAGAAGATGAACACATCCATGTGCAAACACACACAGACACTCACACACACACACACACACACACACTCTCTCTCTCTCTCTCTCACACACACACATGTATAAAAGCCTGTGACATTCGGGAGGCTAAGCCAGTGGATATTCTGTTCTAAAGTTCTTAATTCATACCTTTACTTCCTATGGCTAAAGGCTTTTTGCCTGGGCTTCACTGCGGGCCTCTCCTAGGGCTTTGCGGCCCTGGCCATAATTAAGTGAATGGAGCTGGAGACAGCTAGCAGATGAAAGGGATAGAACCGCACCGCTGAGACTGCACAAAACCCCGCATGCTCACACATGTAATTCATCTTTCCTTTGTTCAGCCTCAGCAACAGCCATGATATTAGGCAGGCTGAGACTGATTTGCCAGTGACAGCTTCAAGCGCGTTTTTCAATGTGCCTTGAACAGAATTAAAGAGGCTGATTTTGTTTCACGTTCGCCTAGGATTTTAGAAAGTAATTGAATGAGGAATACTTGATATAATATAAAAAATTGTTCATTTTCTTTGGCAATCTGTTTCTTATCTATGATTAGCCATTTAGATATTTCATATATATTACATTTCCAAAGCAGTAGATTCAATTTCTGCCCATAAAAACACATGCTATTGCTTATTCTTAAATGAAAAAGAAAACGCTCCCCATTTTCATCTACATCTAACCTGAAGTTAAACCAACAGATTATGCAGTATTGAGTCACAAAACTAAAAGTAAATCTCTTTCTGCATTTTTTTATTATCTGTACCAGACCCACTGTACAAAATGTATACATTTTGCCATGTGTTACAGACAGACAGGACCCATGGCAGTGGTCCCAGTATCAGTCTGGGCCCAGTGGTCATGCGTGGAATAAATAATCCAGCCTCCACACACAGGCACCAGCACATGCACCACCAGTAGCTGTAGCCGTGGTCTCCCCTCTGCTTGTCATGGATCCATCTCTCCTTGAGCGCATCCTCAAGGTCGCTCCCCATCAGAGGCAGGGGGAACGCGGGCGCACAGTGTGGGGCTAATGCTCAGCACTGGCCCATCAGACATCTCTGTGCCACGGATAGCAGAAAGAGAGAGAAAGAGAGTGAGAGAGAGAGAGAGAGAGAGAGAGCCCAGTCCTGCAACAGAGTGGAGGCGATGTTTACCCGATGCTGAGTGGCAGACGACACAACATCTGTTGCAGAGAGAGAGAGCGCGCGAGAGAGAGAGAGTAATGTGTTAGGGGATGCTTACACCTAAATGAAATTAAATAAATCAAAACTAATTCCCACTCAGGTATATAAGTGCATGTAAATCACACGCCATCTTGCGTTGACTAAGAATCTCATATTGACTGCCATATGGTGTACATCTTCTCTTATTGAGTTTTAGTATACATCTGAGGTACTTACAGGGGTTTGGGTCCAACTCCACTTGTGGTTTAATTTAGACTTTTAAGAGCTGAATTTGATTTGTATAAGCCAATACTCCTTTAGAATGGAAAGTCTATCATGCTTCATTGTACTGATTTGGTATATTGTCGACGAAGAATAAGGTTTACCTTAAGTTCTTTCAGAAATAAAGAAATAAGATCCCTCAACTTGGGGGGGGGAGGGGTTAGCTGCTATGTGATTTGTAGTTTAAAAAGGGTAACATACAATTTACGGATATTTCTTTCTTTTTTCCACATCATACTGCACAATGGTGAACTCAGCATTCACACAAAACATTCAGCACAAACACTCAAAGCAGTAAAGGTTAGCAAGGGATTATGCTGTGTATTTTGCATCTGAAAGCAACCCAGGGAAGTGTGTGTGTGTGTGTGTGTCTCTGTGTATGTGTGTGTGTCAGAGAGAGAGAGAAAGAGAGAGGGGGGGAGAGTGTGTGTGTGACGTGTGTGAAATATTTTTAGGGGCAGCCAGTTGGTGGCGATCTTTGCCCTCTCCTAGTGATGAATCACCCTGCTCAATCTCCTGGCCCTATCAGTTGATTCTCATTAAACCATGGAGTGATAATAAGTCCCAAAGAGCCCATGATGGTATGATGAAGCTGAACTGAATTACAAACACACTCTCACATTCCCCCTTTTCTCCTTCATCCTCTCTCTCTCACTCATATACTCTCTTGCAAGCAAGCACACACACACACACACACACACGCATGCTTCTAAGCATAGAGTATAAGTCACCTATCAATCCTCCACCACTTATCAGTACTAAGAAGCTGAGGTGCTAAATAGAATTTCTTTTTAAATCACTTGCACCCTTCACGTTCATGCACTTCAATTGGAATATGCCTGTCTCTCCCTCTCTCTTTCTCACTCACACACACACACACACACACACACGCACACACACACTCAGGGAGAGAGACAGACAAACAGACCTGCCTTGCTTTACCTTATTCTATAGTGACAGCTGACATGTTGACATACACAACATTGAATATTATTAGGCATTAGAATGAAAAGAATGAATATGCTTTTGATTGACAAAATATATATGACTAAGAAAAAATATATAGTGGTGTGAATGTAAGTAGCATGTCATCTGGATTATAGTGAGCTTAATGCTCTGTCCAATTAGTGTGTGTGTGTGTGTGTGTGTGTGTGTGTGTGTGTGTGTGTGTGAGAGAGAGAGAGAGAGAGAGAGGGAGAAAGAGCAACAAGAGGGGTATGTGTGTTAGAATGAGTATGTGGTGTATGGAAAGGAGAGAGCCTTGTCCTGAAAAGAGCAGAACATGTTCCGCATCCGTTGATCTGTGAGTTGCACTGCACATGCTGCCTCAATGTAAGACTGTAGCAGGGACATGTATGCTCAGATAGAACTCTTTTCTATCTTAATTCAAACCCAGATGTCACACCCATCGCAATAAATACACTCACACGCTTTGTCACACAGAAACACACACGCACATACACACACACACACACACACACACACACACACATATACAGTACACTCAAACAGAACTCAAACAATCTCTCACTGTTGTGCAATGTTATTTATGACGCCACTCGTCAGAATGGAAGACTCCCCACATGCAAAACATGCATGTAACAATGAGCAAAAAATGTATTTTTTTTTGTTGTTTTTGTTTTTTGTTTAAAGAAAAAAAAAAAAAACGATTTATGTCCCCATCCGAATTTAGTGGGAAGATGGGAAGAGCTAAAATTTCCCAGATATTTTTCTGGAACAAAGTGACAAAGGGCATCTGGAATAGTTTAGACAAGGTATCCATGGGAGCGTTTTTACACATATCTGCACCATACGCCCTGCACTCTAAAATGCAGCCACAGCAAGATTAGCAACATACTGGAGTCTTTTGACTTAGCAGAATAATTAATGTGTTTATGTAAATTACTGGCAGTTCCAGAATTCAGTGTGGGGCTTCCTCTGCTGAACCACTCTCCCTCCCAGAGGAGGGGACAAACAGGCTGCTTTTTAAACTTGTCCCACTCTGGCGTAGGCGCACCATGTTGGAAATAGAGATGTAATCAAAAAAAAATAAGGGTCCACCACAAGAAAATTTTATTTGTGCATTAGCCTTCATCATTTTGTTGATGTTTTTTTTTTCTTTGCATTTGTTTGGTACATGAGAGACCATGTTTTTTTTTTTATTTAGTTTTGTTTGGTACATGAGAGTTCAGGTGAATGCAGGTTTGCACATCATGCACGAGTTAATAACTGTTTAAATATCAGAAAGTGAATCAAAATCTATTTATTTTTAAGTCTTTAATCTTTTTTGTCATCCATTTCACGCATGAATAGTAAAAAAGTGAATGATAAAAATGTATTAGCTGGATTAAAATTGAGAAACTAATCTTAAAGCACAACGATTTTTACAAAGAGCACTGTTGGTAACCAGTAGCTTCTTTTGTACCAAACAATACAAGCACTACTGTAAGTAAATAGATTTCTAAATCAATCGCGAGAAGCTTTGGCCCATAAACTGCAAACACGGAGGGTACATTAACAAATGTTGTTTGTGCTGCGGGGTACGTGGCATGTTTATGATGCCCACAAAATGTGATAGTTGGAATTACAGAAATATATGACCTTATAATTCTTTGTAACGATATTTCCAAAGAATGTTTTCCTGACCTGGCTCTGCCCTTTGAAAAAAAAAAAAAAAACTAAGAAAACTGCTGAGTGAAAGCCTAGGTTACTGGATGAAAATGGATAGTTCATAATAGTTCAGAATAGTTCATTCTTTCACGGCTCTGTGGCTCATAAAGATATTTCATAACTGTGCACATTATGAACAAAATCCAGAATTGTAGCTTCATAACAAATGCAGAACCATATTATATATTCTTATAATTCTCTCTTTTTTTAGAACACAGAGAATTCGACAACATTAGGTTGGTTAGATGTATTTATCCCTGTAGGCCAGAAAATATTTCATGACGTGCAACACATGTGACTACTCATCTCTTGGCATCCCGGGGGAATATGAAACCTCTTGATGAATTGCCTAATATCACATCCACATGAAGCATACATCGGAGGGCTGTCAAGTTCAAAGCAACAAATCAGATTAGAGTAAATTAGAGAAGCCTACATCTTAAAATGCTCTTCATGCCTAAATGTAAATGAAGACCATAATATTTGAGTAAGCGTGATATGCAAGTAATTTATGTGTGCTGTTTTACAGGGAGAAAAAAATAATAACACTGTTATTTGAGAGTCATATGTGATGGGGGTTGCCAAGTCTAATATAATTTCTAGATGCAAGCTGTACGTACAATTACAGTAGCATTCTCTGTGCTGTGCTGTTATGACAAATGAGGGTGATTAACTCACTCTACAACATGGCCTACTGTCTAATTATCATCCTTTCAAGGTTTATTCCAATGAAAAACAACATTAATGCAAAACATTGGCTTCAAACATATGCTGTAAAATGATATGGGTAAATACTTGCATCATGCCACAGGTATTAAGACATACATTATGCACTATTTATTTACACGGTTTATATTTTCGCATTAGCCCCTCCTTGGCTTGTTAGAGCACTCTGCTGGTAGATGCTGGCAGGTCTTTGTCATGCCACAGAATACAAAGGCTGGTGTTGGCAGGGTGATTGTGCACTTTGAGAGAGATATCCTGAGTCCATGCCAGCCAACTTAGAGCGAAAGACTCTTTTAGTGAAGACATACCTGGGAGTGACACAGACTTGGCACAACTGAAATGGTTTCCAGATTTTTAATTAACCTTAGCAACTGGCACGGCAGCCTCCACTTGGCTAGCATGTGAGCGCGCGTCGTGGATAAATACAGGCATTGATGTTGACATGCCACAGTTCATACTTGTCATGTGTGCATACAGACTGCGACCCACATAGAGCATTTTCCAGGGAACTTGTTTTTTTGGGGGTGGGGGGAGGGGTGAACAGGAGTTTCAAGTTAGGAGAAAAAAAAACCCAATGGTGAGCCCAAACTTTGTGCTGAACTCCTGACGGTAACTTAAAACAAACACGCCATCCCCGGCTCAAGTGTAATTAGGTCAGATATGTATGGAAAGTGCAATGCTTTTCCTGTGGCCTTTTTCTATGAACTTCACATAATGTCATGGATATTAAGAACTAGTCATACAATGATATCATTTGTGCAAAAAACATGCGTGTCCGATGTGAAGACATAAACTCAAAGTACGTGAGTGAAGGTATCACTTCAAGTGCAGGCCATTACACAAACACCATGTGTTTTATGTGATGAAACTATTATATTTGACAGAAAACCGTGGTTTATCTTAAACCATGCAAAATCAATAGTATATATCCAATCAAAATTAAATGCTGTAAACCTGGCGTCTTGCTCTGTTCCACCTTCCCCATTGTAGGCTGCAGCTGGTGTGTGGCGGCCAGTTTATCACGATCAATGTTTTCTATCCCTGTGAATAGCAGGAAGGAGCCTTATACCATATGCTCCCAGCTAAAAGGGTTGGCCCACTGCAGAACCTCCTGACTTGCTGAAAATCAAATCCATCTCTCTAGGAGATAAGCTGGGGAGAAGTCATGGCAATCGAAGGCATTTGAGATCCTGCCAACCTTTGTCTACTAATGCACGTGTATGAATTGCATTAGGCTGAGGGTAATTAATCCCAGTGCTGGGCCAGGCGAGGTGCTTACCGTTTAGCAGGAAAGGAAGGTATAACACTTCAGTCTGAAGGGCCAAGAGGACTGCACTGTTTGAACACCCACTGGCTTCTAATTAGCCATCAATTTATCATGTGTTCGGATCTAGCCGGGGGGTAGAGCACGGTTGGCAGGCTATTGGGACCAGTCAGACATGCATAATGATTACATTGTCCCGTATTCACAACTGTCAGCACCTATTTTTGGCGAAGGCATAGGATAATTACATACTATAGCAGCTAACTAGTGAATATAATGCAGCAGGTGACAAAAGCTGACAAACACAAACGATAAGGAGATTGTACTAACTCTTGCTGTCCACGCTTCTTTAGAGTCCATAAGTTTTTGCAGTGTGATGCAGTGTGATGATCCAATTATTTGTTCTTTCTACACAAGCACTGTGAGTTTCTTTTTTATCTGACTAACAAGGGAATCAGACTGGATGTGCCGAGCCTCGTTAGCAAACCACATAGGCAGAAAGACGTGATGGTAGTTCATTAAGAAAACACATTCCGCCATACAGCATAACTGGTCCTATTACTAACTTTCTTTTGAGAAAAAAAAAAAACACAGGCCATCACTTCTCAGGGGATGCAGTCCAGAAAGATGAGAGGATGAAGACACATCACACACACATGAGCAAATGGTTTCAATCCTGGAGAGGAAAAAAAAAGTGATGACCTGCTTTGTCTCTCCCTGCTGTATATCAGTGAGATGCAAATCTTTGAGAACTGCAAAGGACCATAATCTAATTAGCCATAAAACAAAATTATCTACGATCTCTGACTCAAAAAAGAACCATGCCGATTCCCTAAAGCCTTGAACAGAACCCTGCACTGAGATCCATTTTTGGGACAGTACTTCACAGTTTCCAAACATCTCATTCGATCCGACAAGATCATTAGAAGACCAGAACAAAAAAAAAAAAAAACAACAGCCGAGGCTACAGTTGGTTTACAAAGGGGCGAGACAGACAGTGAGAGAGAAAGAAAAAGAGAAAGGGGTGAACCGTCCAAGTAGAAACATCTGTAGGTTCACACCTCAGAGTCTCTGAAGAGTGAGGGGGAAAAAAGTCAGCTCGGCGTGATGAAGAGATTGCCTGCATCAGAAGAATGAAGGAGAGCATGGTGAAGCACGAGGCTGACGTGAAATGGGGAATGCTGTGTCTGGCAAGGATGCGATTACATGAATTAATGGAAAACAGCTGGACCGGACCGGCACGCTGTAGATGCTGGATGTCAGCAATATTAATTCTCCGCAGGTGTCTCTTTTTTCCTCAGCTATATTTCAGGGGAGGCCCCCGCAGAGTGTGTCTGGGTGTCGGGCCCGTGCACCGCCGCGCTCTCAGCCTCTCCTCACAGTCCTGTCACATCTGTCAGCCTCCTTGGAGCTTTGATTTTTATTTTTACCCATAAAGGCCCTTGCCGTCGTGCCTGTTGTTCTGCGCTGTTTCAGCTGACACCCTCGGACAAGATGGACTTTTACCACCAAGCAGACAGTTTAACCTCGGATGACAAATGACATTTGCAACAGTGACTCACTCCCAAAATACAAATCCACTTAGGCTGAGAGGAAGTCCCTAGTCTCTTTCACAGCGATCCCAGTCATCTCTTTCCCATCAGCGGGATAGCTTTATATGCCGAAGAGAAATGATCTCTCATTTCCACAACGGCACATCATTTTTTGGCAAAGCTACTTGCAAAGCATTCAAGGCTCAGTGATGAAGCACCATCTGAATGCCTGACCCTAAAGCTATGTTCACACCCGAAATGAATTAGTGTGCAATGATGAATGGCGGGGTCTGTAATCGTAACTGTTCTGTAATTATCCACCTCTGTGGAGTTCACTGACTACCTGGCTGCATTTGCGTTCCAGGACCATACCTGAACGCCCCACCACAGAGTAAGAGGGATGATTACTGTTGTGAGACATTTTTTTTCACTGAATTAGGTTTCACTCAAGAATCTTATACTTTAGTAGCAATGATGATTATGAACTGTTTTCATTTGTACATTGACGTTGATAATGATGACTAAATAGATACTGACAGAATTTCCTGTTAGTAGTTATGTTTAGTAGTATCTTTCTTTGCTTCATCTCACATCTCTGCCTCAGTAACTTTATTGACATGTGTGACAGTGGAGAAAAGAGAAATATTGCTCAGTAAATGGCAACACCCACTCACACTGTTGGTGGCCCGCAGACAAGTTCAAAGACAAGCCAAAGGAAACAGCATAATATTTAGCTGTAATTTGTCAGGAAAACTCTGGAAATTCCAGGTTATTAGCACCGCACTCAATGCCAGTGTCAATTTACTTTGACTCGAGGCTAACCCTGCACTCTTCCCACTGTTTTCTGGTTGTCATCCTTTCTGCCCGTTTCTCTGACCTGCTCCTGTCAAACTCGTTGCGTCGTTCCCCTGGTGTCTGTGGTGAGGCGATCTGAGACACGAAAAAAAACGGACGGAGACATGCGTTCCAGATTCTCATGGCTGTCTGTGACTAAACACATCCAGATTTTTATGGGCTAGGAGGGGAACGCGCCCATGTTATTTACATGGGGAAAGCATTGTAGCCTCCCTGTCGGCCAGTACATCAAGATTCTGGAATTCACTGGCAATGACCTCCATCTGGGTTTTCCTTGGTGGCGGCTGAACAACCCCCACCCCCCTCCGCCTTCTCCCCTTCTCCCACCCAGATCCTGAAAAAAGCCTGCAGCTTTGCAGAAACTGCCGCCCCGCTGGGCCCCACCCTGAGGCACTGTAAATTGTGCGCCAGAAAAAAAGCTCTCGATCACGCTCAGGGCGTCTGAAAGCCATGGAAGTTTCTCCCCTCCATTTCTTTTTTTTTTTGTCGAACCCGCTCGAGATGATGAGCGAGATAGGTGCTAATGACATTTAATGGTCTCGCACGTGGACACCTAGGGTGCCACGGAAACTAAACAGAGAAATGAAATTAAACCGCCGTCTGCTTTGCGTCCCTCGTGCCCCACCCTGGACGAGGTAACAATGGATTGGGACCAGGCCTGTTGCTCCCTGCTCCACCGATTTAATAGTCTGCCAACAGGGCGGCTCGGTATGCAGCAGAGTAGACCCCTTGATGTCTTTGCCAGCACAGCCTTGAATCCTATCATCAGAGCACTGGTTCACCTGTAATCACTCATCCATATTTAATGTGGACAACTAAAGGGGAGGGACCAGTGGTAGAGGGTGGGGGAAGAGGTAAAAAAGAAAAAAAAAAGAAAAACTATGCCTGCAAGATTGCAGCCTCAAAATTATAGAGCACATTCTGTGCTTTCCAGCTGAAATACCTGGGAAAAATGTTTGGCTGAGCTTTGTGTTGGTGATGCATCGAAGCATGTCTCATCTTTTTTTGATCAACATAAGACTTTTACACAACACTGGACTGCATTCAACTTCATGGTGAGAGAGCAGCTACAATGCCAAAATGTGTAGCAGATCTACAGTGTTTCCAGATTTTCCACTAGGTGTTCTGAGATACACACTAAAATGTGGCAGCATAATCCCTGCCATTTACTTTGAGTTAATTAAATATTGAGCAATACTTTACTGAAGCTGACCTTTCATACTTCCCACACATTGTTGAAACAGATATCACCTACAACGACCAATAACCTGATCAATTAGGCCTCCAGCCACAGCCCAATCACCCTCTCGGATCCATACTGTAAATCCAAACTTTCCCGCATTATCAGATGTCCGATACATTTCTGTTGTCTGTCTCCTGCATGCTGTGAGTTTCTCATCATTGCTGTTGTGATATTGAGCTTGATCTATCCAAACTGGAGCATGGTTTAATGTTTTCCTCCAGCTTGTGCCATATGCCTGTGTGGCCTGCCGTTTAAACTAGCCTCTCTGCAAGTCTGTCAGGTTTGGCATGCTGGTCCCCAACACGGTGGGAGGCTGGGAAGCTGGGATTGTTGCCGGGTTGTGGTCGGTTTGATGGCTCCACTGCCTTTTCCGGAACACTCGGCTGTAACGTCAGAAACCCACTCGTGTGGTCAGCATAAGCTGCCTCACAGACCTGTCAGATCTGAGGCTGCAGGTTGTTATTGCTTGTTTTCCTTTTCCGTTCGCGCCGTGCCTGTTGAGCCGGTGTTTATCGCCCTGAGCTGTCTCTAATTGGGCATAATTACAAAGCTGGCGTCAGCACCCACAGACAAATATGGTGAACTAAACAGCAATCACATTCGAGAGGGCTTTACAGCATGACTGACACAACCTGTTAGGACTGTGCATTTTTCCACCATTGATGAGAACACATAGAACAGAGAACCTGCCCCCCCCACCTCCACCACACCTTATGGTCACTCACCTTATACCCCGTTTTTGCGATTCCTGCCGTTAAGGCCAGTGGCGGAGCAGAACCCTCACTGCCCTGTCCGCCCCCTCAATGCCCGGGATCGTTTGCATTGATCCATGGGTACGTAACACAATAAGCTGAGGCAGCAAGCAGGAGTCAGTCCTCATTCCTGACATTGATATGAGGGGTAGTCCACTGCAGTCCAGTCGGCCGGGTACCGGGGGGAGCGGCGAGAGGAGTTCTGCACCACTGATCCACTGTGACAGTGATGGACAGCTCCTGAGAGGAGAGCTGATGGCCACGCTTCTTCTCCTTTTTTTTGGCCTCGATGCCTTCTGAAAGGACGGACATGTTGGCCGCCCGGCCTCAAAGTCAGCCGAACAGAGTGTGTGTGTGAGGGTGTGTGTGTGTGTGTGTGTGTGTGTGTGTGTGTGTGTGTGTGTGAGGGTGTGGGAGCTGCTGTATGTGTGTGCAGTCACAGCATGGTCAATCTAAGCCACGAAGAGTGAAAGCAGAACTAGACAAGAAAGTTTTCCATCGGGAAAGCGAAATATCTATTGAGTTAAGCATCAGTATACTGTAAGCACCATTCTTTTTTTCTCTTCTCTTTTTTTATTTCACACGCTTCTTTACACTACATTAACAGTCTGTCCATGATTACACAGAATAACTTTACCCCCCATTTTACAAGGATGTTCCATCGCTCCCCTCTAAATTAGCTTCACGGTTCGTCTTTCATGTCACTCAGCTAACTGCTGCCACTGCTGCACGTGCCATTGGATTGGGTATCTGAAATATAACTCACCGCAGCTCGCAGGGAGAAGCTCGGTGTTTCGCCAACCGAAACTCTGAAAGTAAGTTACTGTGTCACATGTGTTGCTCTGTTCCACTGGCTGCCTTATCTAGCGTTCCAGTGGTCAGGTTTTTGTCCCGCCGACTAATTAATTCAAGAACAAATGTCCCCGGAGGCAATAATTAATGATAAACTTATTAGACACTCAGGTACCCTGGGGGCCTGAATCTAATCTGGACCCCAATGCTCCTGGTTGTGCCACTTACTCAGCTGTCAGCTCCAATGATTCAGAGGGATGAAAGAGAGAGAGACAGACAGACAGACAGACAGATAGACACAGTCAGACAGAGAAATAACATCAAAGTTGTATAAACAGATAACATCACGTTTGGCCTGCAGTGTCAAAATTTAGTTTGTGAGAATGTAGAGTTGAATAGAGAAAAATTAACTTTGAAACATGGAAAGTGCTTTGAATTCATCTTAACTCTCTTTGTCGATCACATTTTCAATATTCAAGCAACGTACATTCCAATATAATTCCTCTGAGTTCAACAGCTAGAGCTCACAACCTCCAGAAATAAGAGAGGCTGGAAGAGATGTTTCTGGAAACTGTTTCTGGAAACTGAGTCCCAATGACCATCCAAGACACACTAATCGCCAGTTGTGTTTAGTGCTATGTTGGTTTCATGTGTTTCTGTTTGGACTGGGCAAATAATAGCTTCTTCGCTGGGCCCATAGTAATCATTGTCTTCTTGCTATTCACAAACAAAACTGTCATAAACACTTAATGGCGTTTGAGCATTCACTTCGTTCACTCATCCTTGAATACAAGCCCGTGTTTGCTCAGAAGGAATATTAAGCAGAAGAGGATCAATAATGCCTGCTCTAGTGGAAAGGGATCTAGCCCATCTTAAACACACAGGGCCCACAGAAGAGTGCTAATCCATGACTATTCTTTTCATGGTTGCTTTCTGTGTCTGTAAGGGAAAATACTATATTGCAATTCTCCCGTATAAAAATGCTTTGATTTTTGGGCATTTATTTAAAATATGAAACAATTAAAATGTGAAACAAAATGATGATGATGATGATGATTATGATGAGATTATATTATTGTTATTATTATTATTATCATTATTATTTAGACATTATATTTGTGAGATTAATTGTGAGATTTGACCTGTATCTGTGTGCACAAGTCGCATTTTATTGTCTAAAGAAATACAAGGTTTTTTTTTTGCCCTCATAAACACAAAATTGAGTAGGTGTGCTTCACAAATCAGAATTCTTACTGATGGCGTATGCCATATGTCACAGGCATTCATTAGCTGTGCTTGGGTCTATCACCTTCTTTTGTTGAAATCCCCCTTTCATCTTACCGCTCTCCACAGACATGAGCTGGGTTCTGTTTTTGAAATTACAGTGAGGAGTGACTGATTCAGTTCTCTCTCTCTCAGACCAATGCTCCCTTTTAAATAGGTGATGTGATGGGTCATATCAGCCCAAGGCATTTCAGCGGCTGAGCTCGGATTACTTTGAATCAGCCCCTGCCTCATTTACAGTTTGTTTCAAAATGGAGATTCTTCACAAGACAGGCCATCTTTCTCTCTTTCTCTCTCTTCCTGTCTCTCTCTCTCTCTCTCTCTCTCTCTCTCTCTCTTATACACACTCCACTCACACACACTTTTTTCTTGTTTCTGGTGGTTGTCTGATGCTGACAGAATGGTGATTGTTGATGGAAATATGCATGTGCATACATTACTTTACTTTGCAGTGATGCTGTTTGTGTTTTTCCCCTCTCTGTCTCTGTATGTTAGGTGAAATTGAAATAAGACAAAGTTATAAGCCAGTATGTACTGTAAGTATGTGAGTCAGAAATGTCAGAAATGTACTATGAAACCTTTTCCCATTACATGATGTCACTCACTTGCCATGGATGTTTAGTGATCAGCCTGTGCTAAGCAGCCCAGAGATGCAATGCTCTGTGGATCTACTGACTGCATCATACACAAAGAAGTAACCAAGTAAATGGTAGCACAGCAGAGGGTAGTATTTAGCACCATTTTACTATAGCCTAACTGTTACTGTAATGCAGATGTCTTTGAGTGAGGTTGTTTGTAAAAAGCAATGAAGCATTCATAACTTTAAAATAACAAATCAACTCTTATTGTAGCCCTACAACATCTCTTTCAATAATAATAATAATAATAATAAAAACTAAAAGGAACCGAAATGAAGCGTTTATCATCTAATGTTGGCTCAGCATGTAGGCACCATGTGCTGCTAATCTTAAGAAGCAGCCCCAGCCAGCTACCTGTTATCCAGAGCGTAGTTTACATGCGGCTCCACACAGTTTCTTCAAAAGGAACAATGAGGGAGCTAGTGTGTGCAATGGTGAATAGCAGCATAGCAAACTCTGTCCTTGGACTGAAATTCTTGAATCTCTGTAAGTTCACAGGTCATCTGTGTTTTATGATCATCTGAATGGCAAATATTTCTTATCTGATAAACTACACAATAAAACAATTAATGTTTTTTTTCACTTCAGCCATTTTTCCTAGAAGTGGTTGAGTAAGGGTATAATGTAAGCCAATAAGATTCTGATTTAGTGTAGAATCAGATCTTTATTGGATGCCATAACAGCACCATGTGCTTACTCTGCCACTTCATGGAAAATAGCTATATGAATAAGGTCCATTATAGAGAAAGTAATTTAGTTTACAAGTTACCTAGTTTACATTTTTGTTTATGAGTTAATCATACAAGCAAAATTGTTGTGCTTTCAGTTCATAGATCCAAAACAGATTTTTGGCTAAACTTAGTTGTGTTTATTTTATTATGTAAATATAAATCAAGAAAAAGCAGCCTCCAAAATAGAAGCAATGATATATCTGAAAAATAAACAAATTAATTAATAAAGATTACTGAAATAGTCACATTTCAGAACCAAACTCTTTATTTGCACTGTTCAGATGATGCAGTAATTATGAAGCACTATAATATTAACCAAGTTAATATCATACTAGTGGAATCCTCAATGTTAGACCAAAAGGTTCAGTATTCACTCATGGCCCAAAATAACTAAAGATGTTACAAAGGCTAACTTAAAGGATACATCTGGGTGTGAATCAATCCATAGCCCTGCTGTGTTACCAGGTGAAAAGTGCTGTCAGAAGAAAAATAAATGATCTGATGAAAAAAAATCTGATGAAATATAATCTGAAAAGTGCATTGATGTTGCATCAAATTTTCTGATTGTATAGTTATTGATACAAACTGAAGAGGGAACAAGGCTGCAAGGAGACCTTGAGGAACCTGTTCGATAGGCTTAATACTTCAGGTCTTCTTAGGTACTTTCAGACTAGTGAAAGTCATCATAAAAAGTATGATCTACAAACATAAGCACATATTGAAAAAACGTAACCTTGGGTGTCACAAAGTCCAAAACCTGGTATCTGGACAACACTTTGAAAAAACCTCATCTGGTTGCACCCAAAATGAATTAGTCGCAGGTGGACCTGCACTCACAAAGAAGGCATGCTCACCTCTTACAGCTTCTTCCAATCAGTGTGCAGAGTAACACCTCTTAGAGTGATTTTTTTTTCAAGACATTATGTTCTATTTTTTTGAAGGCATTTTTATTCTCTTTTTTTCTTTAATACTTTTCTTTCTTTAATGTCTCAGTGAAACCTTTTTGTGATATCTTCAGAAAACTATGAACATATGTGTAATCAAATAATTGCATTTTATAATCCCATTGTTTATGCAAAACATCAGGCATTTCATTTAAAATTGAAATACATTAATGAGGAATATATTGAAAAAAATAATATGACTTTTGGAAAGACATTTTTTAGAACAAAGAAATCAATTACAAATATTTCAACTGGTTATGAATCTTTTGAGAAAGCTTATCATACAGGTTTATTTGTTTCATATTTTCACACAATAAAGTGGAATTCAGTGTTTGTTTGGTATTTTTTATATCTGTTAAATAAATCAGTGTTGGTGTCATAGAATATTACTGTGGTTCTCATCTAAGTTGTGTTCAAAGATTTTCTTACAACCTTGACCTTCTGACCAAATGCTTTGTAGAGATGGTTGAAAGAGCAGATGTATGCAGTCCTTTCACACACATGCACATGCAGAAAAACACACACACACACGCACACACAAACAGCAAGGCCAGGCACAGAAACAGGCTTTAATGGCCTTTTTACAAGGGTGTTTAACATGTCCTGGTGTACTTTTCCAGCTGTGGCTCTTCAATGGGGCATTGAGGTCTAGAAGGAACCCGGAGCGAACCACCAGGGACTGCATGGAATGCCTCCGGTACATCAAGGAGGGTTCAAGGTCTCAAATATCCCCCCTGCTCCTCATACTTTCCCCTCCCGTACATTATCTCATTGGTTTGGAACCGGGGATTTAGTGGTTGGGACGAATAATTTTTCACACAGCCACAGCTAAAACTCTTAACTAATACAAATATAGGAGACATAGCATGTAATTTACAGGGGCATTGAGAGGGGGGCTGTTTGTGTCTGGGAGCAGAGCCAGAGCCAGAGCTAGACTACATATAGTACTTTCCCCCTTAATATCTGGCAGAGGTTGATCCCGTACATGTTTGCTCTTAACTCCCAAGTCTCCTCCAGGGACTCATAGTGGCAGAGATTAGACAATTTATTTAGGAATTTTATATATCTCTCTACATGTGCATCTGTTTTCCCTTTTCACTGTCTTCTGTGTAGATGTGTTGTGTGCAGTGTCTTGAACTGATTTGGTGGTGTTCCTCAAGCTTTCTGCTCAACAATCATCTATCCATATATAATATGTTGTAACAGTGAATGACCTTCTCTCCCAGTGAAGTGCACTACTGTGTTTAATTAGGACGATGATGAAATCTCTCAACCAAATGTCTATACACACAAACCCTTACCATTACTTTGTGTGCATGAGTGTGTGTGTGTGTGTGTGTGTGTACGCACATAGCCAGGTGTGTATGTCTGTTGCACAAAAGCATATGTTGTGGGTGCATCTGACTGCATGCATCTGTGTGTATGTGTATGTGTGTGTGTGTGTGTGTTGTGTGAGCAAGGGAGCCTCGGACTGAATGCTTGTTGTCTCGTCGTGAGCGTAGCGCACTGGGCTGCAGAGAGAGCCCGCGGCGGCCTGGGAGCAGTTCTGGGGTGCGCTCAGCCACTCTGACCTCTGCTCCATCATCGAATGATTCATTGGGCAATTTCGCTTAAATTAAACATAAATCTCCCACTAATCTAGAGGGACCCAGAAAAAGGAGGCTACTGCGATGCCTGGAAACACTTCAGGCGGATTTCTAAAATGTGTTTGCCACTGATAAAGTATTAATAGAATATTATGTTAGATCATATTTACTCCATAAAATGCAAGTTATCATGACTACTGAAGTAAGAGGAGATAAAAATTGAACTTGGATTACATCTAGGTCTCAACGGATATACTGTATCTACACTGTCTGAACAGTATTGTCTGTGTGTGCATGTGTGTGTGGTGTATATGTGTGCCTGTGTGTATGTTGGTCAATGTAGTCGTGTGTGTGTGTGTGTGACGTGTGTGTCTGTGTGTGTGTGTGTGTTCATGTCCACATGTTTCCTCGGCAGCAGAGGAGAAGCTGGGGTAATCTGTTACACTAATTTTTGCTATGAAATGGTGGTCTGATGTGTGTGCTTTCTTCTAGTGCCCAGCACTGTTATTGGAAAAGCATATCCCAGAGGTGCAAGCATGGCACCACATTAAAACTCATCTTATTAATCCCCATCTCAAACCCTGCGGCAAAGGAGATATTCTCTGAAATATGGTAAATCTACCGTACAGATTTAGACACTTGATTCAGTCAAGTGAAAGGAAATATATATATTTTTTGGAATTATATACATCCATGGGAAATCTTTTTGAATGACATGAGCAAGGATTTTCCACCAATTTTTGGCATTAAGAGCATTTGTGAGATGCACTCATCCAGCTTTTTCAACTAAATTTATTTTTATCTGTGTTGTCATAGTGCTGCATCTGCATAGCATTGAGATATGTGCCCTTAATTTGGTCTAACTAATCAACTAACTGCACACATACAATACAAAGTAATTCAAGGCAATCAAACTAAAGCACCCATTTTGGTGGTCTAAGGCACTTATATGCTATGACCCTATTTACTGAAATTACCTGCCATGTGTTAGCCATACCAAGGATTTTTTTAAGTCATTCTGAGCTATGCCTGAAATGATCACTATACACTGTTGTGTTTTCTTCCCCTTTTACTTCAAAGACTTCCCTTTTTACGACATCCCAAAGGACGTGCCAGAGACAGACATAACATAAGAGAGGACAGGGCCCTTTGAAATACAAAGGAGGGCACTTTGCCTGTTTAAAGTTCTGCATCATGGTGCTGCATATGTGGTAGGACATTTGGTTAATGGAATGCTGCTGCGTCTTGATGCTTTTAGGTCTATGTCTTGATTTTTTTTTTTTTTTTTTTACTTCATTTTAAGCTTTATGTTATATGGCTAACCACTTTTTTTGCCCAATAGACAAAAAACTTTGCATTTGCTGCATTTTTCCTTATGTCTCTATTATTTAAAACACAACTCAGTCTTTACAAATAGGATCAAATATTTCTTCTTAAAATAGGATAACATTTCTGTATAAGGATTAGTACAGTCATACAGATAAGGCATTATCACGTTTCTTTGCTATATTTTTTGCAGTGGAACAATAAAAGAATGTTTTTCTTTTAAAGTGCCTGATTCTGTTCAACAATCTGTGGTTATGTAAGTGTTACAAGAAGTAAGCTCTTCACAATAGCATTTAGCATTTCTTTAACTCTTTCTCTTTGTGCACAGTAGGATCAGTAGCAGGGTTTCGCAGCTCTGGACAGCAGGGTGTCCGGGATCCATGCTTTGGTTCCACAAGCATTTTTTTTCATAGCAGATTTACTTATGTCAGTGTTTCCAGCACACAGCAAGAATCTATGCTAGAAACTCAAGAGAACCGGGCTAGGCACAGGCCATATGGAGATCATTGCCGAGCTATGAAAATCAATGCTACGCCGGAGAATTATTGCGCACCAAACAGAGTTTCTTGACTTGAAGCACGCCGTACAGAAATCAAGGTGACAGGCTACGAAGACAATTAGGAACAAACGGTTCGGATTAGTTGAAATTTGATGCGCCTGCTGGTGCCATCTCGCCTTGCACATGCCAGCGAGTCTGGGAGCTTTATGGCATCTATGGCATGGCCCAGCCTTCACAGACCTGAACACAAACATTCATAACTGCTTATGGCATCTGAGGTTTCTCCTGTTTCCCGTTCTCTGCCAGCTTTCGTTACGGTTACCGTGATAACACCTCCACCCATCAACGGTGCAGCTCCAGTGCAGCATTTAGGAAGAATTCAACCACATCAACCGTCTACATTCTCTGCTTTACATTTCTGTACACAGAGAAGCGGGTACAGTAGGTCAACATAATTTGTTTCCTTGCAGTATGGTTCGACTGGCTAACCTTTCGCAATAGGCAGTCACCTTCAACACAAATGTGTGCGTGTGTGTGTGTGTGTGGATGGGGGTGGGGGGTGACAAAAAGCTATGGTATGTGACTGTGTTACCTGGCAACAGGTGACAAGAACTGACACAGACACCCTGCCTGTCTCAATCCCAGCATTCATTAGCTCCTCACAGGCCCCGAGTATGTGCATCGATTGATTTTTACACCAATCTATAAAACCTTCGCTGTCTTGTATGGCTGTCTATTCCCTACAGTTCTTTCCTGCTGGTCCGTTCTCATGCATGCAAGTGTTTATGCATACACAAATCGCTTTGGCATACCTCTGGAATACTATTTATCTTCTAGGGTTAGTCATGTGGCAACTTGTTTGCAGGGCACTTAGGCTGCCTTCTCAATCTAAATTACCAAGAGGAAACGCAGAGTCCTCTGGTCTGAAAAAGAGCATCTGGACTCCATTGGATTGGTTACTGAAGTAATCCGATACACGCTGCACACCCAAACTATAAGCCCAGTCTGTCAGTTTCCATACAACCCAGGAATTAGGGTCAAAGAAAATGAATATTACAATTTTACCACAAAAATGCTCAGCAACTAAATGGAATATAGCGGAAATAGGGATATGGTGGTTATGTTGCCTGCCAACCATTTCTTTGCTAACAAAAGACCTTTTGGTAAGGTTAATTAACTGAATATCACATCATGGATTGTTAGGTTTTATAGTAGAAGAGGACTAGGAAACACTGAACAGAAATCAAGCAAGAGTCAACAAACACATTTTATTAATGTTAATGACTGTAACCAGACCGTACCTTTGAATTCACGCTTATTAATAAATCTCACACAGAGAAATTGGAATGCCATAACATGACCTTATGAAAGGACCAATGAAAAAAAATGATATATATAAATGGATGTGTTTTGAAATTTTCAGCCAACACATTTTTTTTTAAGTTGGATCATACATTTACTGTGCTTCAATCCTTTCTTTAACCACAGTCTGTAAATGTTTGGGAACTCAGAAGAAGAATTGCTTTAGTTTTAAGAATTGCATGTCGTCCAGCTGTCTGATATAGAATTTCAGCTTCTCAACAGTGGGTTCTTCTTGATAGTGTTTGTCATTCCCAGTTGGACCGATCTGGATTACAGGAAGGCCATTTTAGTACCTGGGCTTTTCTTGCACGGAGCTATACAATTGTAATAGGTGCAGAATGGCTTCGCTTTCCTGCGACATTCAAGGTTCTTGACTAAATGGCAGCATACATATTTGCATTTGCATTTATATGGTGTGACTCTCCCCACACCATATAACACCACACCACATATGCAGCATAAATGCTGTAATATGAGCACTAAAAACGAGTTGTATTCTCCCTAAACTTTTAGAGGACAAGAGTCTATGATTAATTATAAATTAAATTATAAACAATTTCCTAAAATAATGAAGCTCTTAAGTTATTGTCAATTTCTCTACATATACTGAACATACAGAGGAATCGAAATTACGTTTCTAGCTATCCCACTGTGATGCGCACAGTCAGGAGAGCCAGAGGCCGCTGCGTCTTCACGCGCCGCCTGCAGTGACATTCACCCAATCACACACCCATTCACACACCAATATTGTTATGTCCTGTATGTGCCTTGCTGGCTCCATGCCTGATGTTTTCTTTTCATTTACCTTTTTTACATCAAACATGGCTTGTTGTAAGCAAACACAAAATGGCTGTATGTGGGCGTGGCTTGATGTTAAGCCCTTCAAGCCCTGCCCTCCTGCAAATTGCGGCATGATGCTTCTCGGGTTGTTACTGAGCTAGGAGCATCAGCTTTATAGACACAACTTAAACACGGAGCTGATCTTTGATTGTTGGTCTACACTACGTCAAAGATTTTTTTGTCCTAGCCTCGCACTTTCAGACCTAGCCTTGCACTTTTTTGTGTACTGCTTTGCCGAGTGTCTCCTGATAAGTGGGTTCTCGTCCAGGATGAGTCTGATTTAATATGCAACCCTGCTTTGATTAGTGAACTATAGACAGATCCCTCTTTTACTTCACTATTTATTTTAGTTTTCAGGGTAGCACATGAAAAGTCGCCGGCTGGTCACTTAGGCGTTCGTTAAACTCAAGAGAGGGAGATGAGGTATTTTCTTCTGGCATTAGGTGCAGGTGGATGTGGAGTTTTGCAGAACATGTAATGCATGTCAGATGGTTGCAAAACCAAACACGTCCTTCTGGCTGGTCCACTGAACTCCTAAGTGAAAAGCCCTTTTTCACATGTTGATGGACAACGTAGGCCTTTTGAGTGAATCTTTGTTAACAATCATGGATGTAACAACATGATTATGAAAATATAATACTGTTTTTGTGGCCTCTAATAAAGAACTCAAAACAAAGAAACAAAAAAATAAATGGGGACTCATATAACATTTTCACTACTTATATGGTAAGACCTTAAACATTGTTGACACATGTCAACATTTAACTCTAGTGATTACGAGGTACTAGTGAAAACCGTCCAAGACCACAGCTCTTCCGAACTGGACATTTTGCCGACCAGCTTCTTGAAATCTGTTCTCCACCTTGTAGCACCAGATCTGCTCCAGATTATAAACTCCTCTTTGGAGAATGGCATTTTCCCCAAGTTACTAAAGCTAGCAGTTGTAAAACCACTACTGAAAAAGAATAACCTGGATCACTCAGTTCTTAAAGGTCTCCTTCCAAAATAAACCGTTTTAAAACTTGATTTTTTTTACATTACCATAGGTCAGCCAAAGTTGCACTTGTATGTTCAACTTCAAAATGCTCTCCTACCCCTGTAGTCTGTATTTGCTGGGATAAACGAGCGAATCAGAAAAGCCGTACAAGCCTACGTCACATTAAACATTAGCTATGCAGTTAGCCCACCCTCAAGAAAACATTATTAGGCTGCCTGCAGACAGACCCACTAGAGGGAGCGTCACAGTGCTGTTAGCCAATCAGAGGTGATACATTTCCTTATCATTAACCTATTAAGGCACACCCCTATTTTTCCTTTTTTTCAAAACAACGGCATACCCAAATTGAAAGCTTGACAGTTCCTACATAGTTTTAGACTCAGGGATGTGTCCCATTTTTTTTCCCGCTCATTTCAAATGTCTATGAACTAACTAGGATATGAAGGTACCATCCATATGATACCCCCAAATAAAAAAATCTAAGTCCTAACTCCATCTCTCAGCCTGTTACACAAAAAAAATGAAGTAAAAAGACCAAAAATATGATTTTTGAATATACATTTTTGAAAAATATGTTTATGCGTTTTGATTGGGACCCCTATGGGGGGGGCGTCCCATATATGGGCGGGTGTGCCTTTTAATATTCATAAGAATCCTCTCGCACTATCCCTGCTCTCGTTTTCACCTAACTAAAATAGCTTGAAACAAGACAACCACAGCATATTTTTTGTCGAAACCAACTCTCATGACATTATTTTAGACAAGAGACCACCACAAAATTAATGAAAATACGATGGAATGAGACCTTTAACAACTATAGGCCAATATCCAATCTGCCATTTGTTGGGAAGATCATTGAAAAAATATTTTCAATCAAATAACTGTGTTTTTGTCCTCAAATAATTGTTTTGATATATTTCAGTCTGGCTTTAGAGCCTATCACAGTACTGAGACTGCTCTTATTAAGGTTGTAAATGACATCCGTCTTAATACTGATGCAGGAAAAACATCTGTTCTGGTGCTACTGGATCTCAGTGCTGCCTTCGACACTGTTGATCATGGCATACTTCTACACCGGCTGGAACATTGGGTTGTGTTTACTGGTATAGTGATTAAGTGGCTAAAATCCTACTTAGAAGATAGAAGCTTCCTTGTCGCCGTTGGGCACCCATACTTCAATACCAATGCCCCTGACCTGTGGAGTATACTTGGACCCTTACTATTCAACCTACAGTATATATGCTCCCACTGTGTCAGATTATCACTAACAACTCAATTTCTTACCATAGCTATGCTGACAACACCCAAATCTACATTGCACTGTCCCCTGATGACTATACACTGACCTCTATCGGTGTATTGACCAGATAAACAACTGGATGTCCTCTAATTTTCTACAGTTCAATTTTCAATTCAATTCAATTCAATTTATTTATATAGCGCATTTTAACAAAAGGCATGTCACAAAGCGCTTAATGAGCAACAGGGGCAAGGAAAAACTCCCTAGCAGCGTTTTTTGTTTTACTTGTTATGGTAGAGGAAGAAACCTTGGGCAGTTCCGACGGCTCAAGGGGCTGACCCAACTGCCTAGGGCAGGTTTTCAGTCTCTCAGATGGTGAGTAGTCCACTATTATTCCATTAGATACACATTACAAGAAAATGTTGGTAAATAAAGTAATATTGGAGTCCCATTAGAATCCCAGGATATAGTCCCATGTCATTAGGCGCAGTCAAGCCAGGGGCCAGCTAGAGGCTGTATCAATCATGTCAGGGTCATCTGTGAAGCTGAAGGCAGACCGCCCAGGAAGCCAGAGATGCAGGATCAGGCAGTGGAAGACAGGGGTGACCCTCAGCAGGGAGGCAGTGGCATGGACAGTGGAGTGGGTTAAGGACCATTCAGGAGTGCTGCCGGATCACGTTGGAAGAAGGTCCCAGGAGAACCCAGTTAAACAAAGACAAGACTGAGGTGATTATATTTGGAAACAAAGAGAAAAGATCAAAGGTTGCCACTGCACTTCACGTAAAGGGGTTCACAGCCAAAGAGACTGTTAAAAACCTAGGAGTCATCATTGATAGTGACCTTAACTTCGGCAGTCACATCAAATCAATCTCTAAATCAGCATTCTATCATTTAAAAAAACATCTCAAAGCTGAGAGACCTGATGTCAAGTAAGGACCTTGAAAAACTTATTCATGCATTCACTTCAAGCAGAGTTGACTACTGCAATGGCCTCTTAACAGGACTACCCAAAAAGACCATTAAGCCCCTTCAACTCATTCAAAATGCAGCTGCTAGGGTCCTTACAAGAACAAACAGAACTGACCATATTACTCCAATTTTAAAATCTCTGCACTGGCTTCCTGTGAGTTTTAGAATTGATTTTAAAGCACTGTTACTTTTATTTAAATCTATGAATTGCAAAGGACCTGTTTATATTTTAGACATCTGTCAGAAATGTACTCCACTGAGGTCTCTAAGATCTGTGGACAAGAATTTGTTGGTCAGACCCACTGTCAAAACAAAAACTGGTGAAGCAGCTTTTTCCTACTATGCTGTGCAGCTATGGAACCAACTTCCAGAGAATATAAAAAATGCACCTACTGTTGACAGTTTAAAATCCAGACTTAAGACCAAATTATTTTCTGACGCGTACTCCTAATGCCACCTGATTTTATTAATGAATGAATGAATGAATGAATGAATTAATGAATTTATTTATTTATCTATTTGGTTCTATTATTAATTTTCTTTTAACGATAATTTTAACACATTTATATTTATTTTCTTTTTTTTATTCTTTTTTTTAAATTCTCTGTTTTATTCTTTGCTTGCACTTGTAATTTTTAATTTTTAAATTTTAATTTGTGCAGTTATTAATGCTATCTCTGAACTGTTTTATCTGTACAGCACATTGAGTTGCCTTTGTGTATGAAATGCGCTTTATAAATAAAATTGCTTAAAATTATGTTTACAAGACATGTTTGTGATATGTTAACATTCTTGTCTATGCTTTTGTATGAGTGCTTTAAAATATAAACAGTAAATGAATGAGCACTTGTGGTGGTGAAATATAAACAGTACTGCATATTACAAAACACTACACTTGATGCTGTCAATTAAAAACTCAATGTTTACATTTTTGCTTTAATGTACAGATGATTGATTCAGTAAAATGTGAAATACTTAATTTTTTTGGGTGAAACTGACCTTTTCTTGAAATTGTGTTGTGTTAATGCTAATATATTATGTCTAAGATCATCAAATAAATTTCCCACTTACCAAAAACATTAGATGTTGATGTATCTTTTAAGACTTTTTGCATTTCCATATAAAGGCATTCATTGCTCCTATAAAAAAAGCAATAAGCTTTTCAGATAACTGCCAACAGGCAAAAGAAAGTGTGAAAGGAACGACTTTGAAATCAACAGATAATTCAGCCCTTCAGAAAAAGCAAGGTGCCATCACTTCAGTTGGCGCTAGCCTTGAATGCACTCTAGCTCTGTGCTGCCTTCCAATTCATTTGAAAATCTTGCCTGAATACTAAGCCAATACTCATGTCTCTTTTTCCAAATGTCTACCTTTCAGACTGCGTGAGCTCTGACATTGAACATACACCTTAAGAGCAATCGTGTCAACCTGTGAATTCTTTGCTGTGGCTCAAAAACCTCTCTGTCCGTTCGCTTTTAGAGAACTTCTTGAGATAAAAAAATATATGTATTTGACTACTAAACTAAACGTACCTTAAATAAATTTTGACTTACGTGAGGGTTTTATACACAAGTAACCATCCCCGTCTTTTCACCTATTCAGCAAGAGTCCAAAACTGAAGGTTTTCCACTTCTGAAGATACTGGAGTTCTTCTGACTTTCAGTTCTACACAACTGAATACAAGTGGGTGAGAGTCACTTTTAAACACTTACAGTTACATCTCTGGCCGTTTCTTTTGGTCAGGGGCTTGTGCGTGAGCGACCTGCAATCTCCCTGAGTTCGGCCTCCCTGTGTAAATGTGTATTGATCAATGGAGTGTCAGTATCTTCACCTCCATGTAGGCAACGCTGTCTTGAGTTACAGTACGGTGGCCTTGACAGAGTGTAAGGAATATGTGCATGTTTCTCCGATACCTTGCAGCAGCTTGTTTTATCAGCCCAAGGTCTGTTGCAATGCCCAAACACATTGGATGGTACTGGAGAGGACTTGCCAGCAGACCAACCCGAGTGTGATGCTGATACAGAGGTACAGTTTCTTGTTGATAATCAAATGATTCACAAGGCATGTTCAACCCTGTTAAATTATTAGCAACTAATAATAACTTTTAGGATCAGGTGTAGTGTAGGTGTAGGTTTTCACATGTCAGTTACTCATTCTTTGCATTTGTTCAAGTCTTTGAAAATAATGTCTTTACATTGTCACTGTAAAATCATTTTAAGAGACAGAATTATTAATTTCATTTTAGTCGATTTTTTTATGTAAGTAGATAGCTGACAAGAATTCAAAGAGACTGTACTTAATCTGACAATCTTAAAATTAAAATAATCTTATATAAAAAATCTTAAAATTATTCATATCCCGCTGGTTCTTCTGACATAGAAAGTAACACCCTTGAAATACTCACGTTAGGTGTCCTATGTAATTCCGTGTGGCCATCAACCTGTGGTGCTGTCAGTGAGGAGCCCTTCAGTTTGACCTGCGTAATTCAGTGTGGCCGTCAAGCTCAGGCATTGTCAGTAAGAAGCTCTGCCCTCTATAGTCATGTGACATCCAGGAACTCGCCATTCTAATTGGATGCTGCTGAGGTCTCCAGGGTGATGGGCCGCAGATTGTGGCTGAGAGATAGAATAGACATGGCTGCAGCCACAGTAGGGGAACACTGTGGGAAGCTTATTGACTGAGAGGGATGGACTAGACCTGAGATGGGAAGTATTTTACTGTAACTGGCACAGTGGTAGTGAGTCCTTTACACCTATGTTTGTTCAGTCATCACTATAGGGACCTTCTCAGCCTACATAAACAGTCCCACACCAACACAACATATGCCACCTTTATTAAAACACACAATACACAACACACACACACTCAATCACACAATCTTACTCGCAGTCTTTCAAGCACAGACACACACACTAACTCACACACCTACACACATATATTGCACACAGGAGACTATCTTCTCATAAACTCATTTTGCGAGCAGCTTTTCACAGAGGCACATGTGTAATAATGTATTAATTTGTCAAACGGTGTGAACTCTCATGTCTCTCACTACAAAGAGTCCCCGAGTGGAGCCCGACCCTTGTCCCGGTGCAGGAAAGTGAATTTATTTTATTCAACCTTTATTTAACCAGAGAGGCCTGTGGAGAGACTGGTGTCTTATTTTTCCCCTTTGATTAAATGCCCTGGATGTTTTAATGGAGCCATCCTTGGAGACCGGCCAGGCGCACTCTTTGCCTGAAAATGTCAGAGGATATTTAATGACCGCAGCGGTTAAGAACTTTAATCCACAAGAGAGCATTTCTCTGTGGTACAATGCACTCTTGGTCGGGCCTGAAATATTCAATTCCATTTTGTCAAGAGAAAGGTCCAAATCCCTAAGTGAGACCACCCGCAGGACTTCAAGAAAGGTCACCTAGATGGGTGAAATGCAATCTGCAAATGCATTCACCAACGGTGAAGTGATTGTAAACTTTAACAAGAGATCACAGGTATTGATTTGAATATAGAGGCTGAGGTGAGCTGGTAATGTACAGCGTTACAGGAGACTTTACAGGCACTACGCCAAAGAGCCATGCATATTTACATTCTCGCTAGTGTGTACAGACACACACACACACATACACATTCACATGCATGGATGCACTCACACACACACACACACACACACACACATGCATACATAGACACATACTGTACTTATATACAGACACACACACACAAGTATGCTCAGTGTCATATGACTGTAGACACTTATCCAGATGGAAACCATATTAGTTGTTCCTTTGGGTTCCTCTGTGGACCTGCAAGACTGAAGTGTTGGAGGCAGCGAAGCTTCCACAAAAGTGGTTGTTTTGAGGTAAGGCCTTTCATAGTGGGTCTCCATGGAGGAGTGCTTAAGATATCTCTATCCATGCTAGGTCCTTCCTCACACACCATCCACCTTTTCCTCACACACACGCACACACACACACACACACACACACACACACTCCAACCAACAAGAGTATAGGGTTCATTCGCAAACACCGGAAGTGGCTAGCTGCGGTCATTTTGTTGACATAGAAGTTGATCAACTGCGTTAAATGCAATGGGCAGATGTTAATCAGCTGAGCACAGTTATGGCTTCCTCTCGTCAGTATGAAGAAAAGATAAGCTTGATTGGTGTGGACTCATATCTGATAGACCGCATAGATTTAAATAAAAAGCCGTCATTACTACCTGGAGTAACTTATCCGGATATATTTAACTATCTCGTTCACACAGTATCCGCATACACGTCGCAGGAGCTTAAGGCGTTCAAGTCGCTTGAGTCTTGTTGTTATGACAATTGTATTATAGGTTAGGTGAGCTATCGGTATGCCAGTTTCAGTATCGAGCAATCCTTATATCTAACCTTAACATTACCTGTGCTAAAATGATGGGAACAAACTTTGCTGTGAGGAGTTGGCTGAAAGTTTCGCCTGTTTATCCTGGCTAGCCACAAGTCTCTCCTGCGCTGGCTCAACTCCTCAGTCTCCTTTCCTTCCAGTTTTCTGACCATTGGAATGGCATAAAAATGAACTCCAGGGTGCTTATTGCTGTTGTTTGAACAGCCGTGTATTACACAACACACCATTATAAAATGTGGTCAATGAAATACCGATCCTATTGCGGTTATCAGTTGACAGCTGTCAGTTGTCTATGTAGCCAGGCTACCAGTATGTCAACAAAATGGCGCTGCGAACATTGATGACGTTGATCGAATGAACCCAATAGAGTGCAGAAAGTGGTACTTTATTAACCTTGTCCTCTACTGGCTTTGACTACTCTTGATGTGAAATGGGCCCACACCTCCAGTATGTTCTGGGTAAGACCTCATTTTCATAACTTAATGGTCTATAGAGCAGTGTGTGTAAGCAGTGTGTGTACAGCACACACTGCTCTTTTTTCTGTCATTCACACACACACACACACACACACACACACACACACACACACATTACTACAAAGACAAATATGAAGGAATGCAGTCTTGATACACACAGAGGCCCAGTGGTAGGTGACCTCGTTCTGCTCTATGTCAGCAATAATGCAATTATACACTGTTTCCGCTTTCTCTAAACACTGGTATCCAGTAACATTACAGTATGTCTGCAAGAATGCCTTTTTCACTTTAAAAGCAACTGCTACTAATAGTGACTTTGCAGGAAAAAGCTGACACTTATACACTATAAGTACATTTGACAGAGAAATATTAGAATATATTAAATATACTTATCAAATATGTAAAGTCAAATATGTAAATTCATAGACACACACACACACACACAAAAGACACTAAAAGACTCACAAAAGACTCAGCAGTCCAGTACGTTAGCACATATACTCTAACCCCTAGCTTGCTAGTTTCTCTCACTAGCACGTTTGTTAAAGTGTCGAGAGAGAGATTTTCCAAAGTAGACTACGTTTTATAATATATCTCATGTTGTTGAAGCTTAAAAAGTAGGTCTATCTGTCCACTAAACTGCAGCCAGCTATCGATCAGTTGGCCACCATTAAACTAATGACCACAAAGCGCATCAAGGTGATAACATCAAAAGTCTGAGCAGCCCCGCTATCAGAACGCATGAGCAACACCTTGTTTGATGCTGTTTGAAGATGGACATGAAACAATGTGAAATAACTGCGGTGAAGATCAGCAACATCAAAAATAAATGAATGAGAGCAATCTGATGAAGTCTCATGGGGCTTCAGGAGGTAAACAAATCCAATGAGAAGCATTAATTTGCCATAACCGCATGTCATCTCTCAACACCTCTTAAAAGTCACCAAATGAGCTCCGTTTTATTTATTTGGCCTGCGTGCGTGGGGGCTGTTGGGAGAGTGTGAAGCACAACATAGGCGTGGAGTCTCTGGACACGTCTGTGTTTAACTGACAGGAACGCTTTCAAGAACAACCTTGCTTGGTATTAAAACAATTCCCTCAGCCTCAACTTGAGCACACACTTGCTGATGCATGACCCCCCTGACGGAACCCTATCTGATTGTTCTGGGAGTCAAAGTGACAGCTCTGCCTTTGCTCTGTCCCTCTAGTTCTCTTCCATGTTACTCCGCAGATACACAAGATTATATACACAACTGTTACTTTGATGTGGCCACAAGGCTGGTAAACGGGACTGCAAACTGTGATTCCAGCTTCCCTGCTGTGAAAATGGTTGCAATCAGTAAGCACATAAAACACACAATGTTGCCGTGATGCAAGAGCGACAACTATGTCAGCAGTTTGTATCCCACAGTTAATTCAATGTGAGCTGCGCCTGCAGGTGATAATTACATAGAAATGGAACAGAACAGGTTGTTTTGCAAAACAACAATGAGCCAATATATATGCATAATGCCACACAAAGCCTTATGACGAGACGATAAGAGTTTCATTAGTCTCTCTATTGTCTCGTGTTGGCAGCCATTGACTTCGAATGTTTGGTTAGAAAAAGTGCAGTCAGGAACAGCACTCCACAACTGACAAGCGACAGTGTTTCTGTGCCGGGAGAGGGGGTTGATGGGTGGTGACGGCGGTGGATTGGCCAGGTGCTATGGCAAGTCTTGTGCTGTGGGGAGACAGGGCCGAAGGGCTTGTTTGTGCTGGCCTGCCCCGCAGAGTGCGTGGGCATGGGGCAAACTTGCAAATGAGCTTTGAATTACTCATGCTGGGAGTTGCGGCGAACTAGATAGATGGTTGCATCAGTGTCACATCTATAATGGCTGTTTGTTTGGGTGGGGGAATGGCTTTTAAGAAGCTTCTTTTTCGGGATGCAGAATTTATTCTTTTTTTTGTGGTGCTTTCCAGTACTCTTTATTTTGAAAACAAGCATGTAATTATTGATTTTGTTTATGATTAGATTACACCACCCACCCAGGAATTAATACCTCCCTAATGACATTTTCCTTGGGTTTTGTTGAAAGTCTTTTTTTCCCCCAACAAATCCCAGTGCGCTCTTGTCTCTGTTTTCTATTTTCAGTACCTCAGATACTATTAGGCCAAATAAACTCAACAAACACCATTTAGCCCACATGCACCATCTGTTGTCTCCATTTAACGGCAGAGTGGCCAGGGTGGATCCAACCAAGGTGAAACAATGTCTCAATAGACTTGGGCTTTTCAAACGTGTGCCAGATATAATTATTTTCTGAAAGCTGCACAGCAGTTGCTTTGACTGACCTGCCTTGTGAATGTTGAAAACGTCAAATGGTTTTGATATTGTTAAAAAATTGAGTTTCCGAATAAATAAATAAATAAAGTTGAGTATATACGAGTATATTTGGTACCAAATAGCAAAACATGAACACTCCCCCTCCACACGCACAAAAACAATATTCATGGGTTTGCAAACCAGAAGAAAATTTTCACATTTATTGACATCAAACAAGAGTTGGATTTTACATTAGTCTCTGACAATGGGGTTTTACAAAATGATTGAAATGAATAACAACAGTGCTGATGCAAATCATACACTTTCTTTCCAGCACCTTTCTTTTCGTTTTCCTCCTTCCGTCACCCTTAATAAATTATTTAACGTTCTTGATCGTATCAACACGAGATATCTGAGTCTTGACTATTACTGTCAAGTATTTTACAGTAAATAAATTACATAACAACCCAATTTACTCCAAATTTGTGCAAGGTGTTGCTATCATCTGTTTCAAATGGTACATGAAACAATGGCAGAAGCACATTTTTCTTAAAATCCATGTTTCATGCCAGCTCAGGAGGGGACATGTGTGTATGGACTCATGAGTCTACATTACTTCCTCCAAGCTTTAATGGTACTACAATGAATAAAGTGTATGAAGAAAAAACACATTTTTTAACATGATATGCAACCTCATTACAATAATCTCTTTCACTGACATGTCGCACCTAATGGTTGCCTTAATTGTTTTGCTTGGTTTTCTTTTCTTTTTTTTTTTTTACACTTGTGGTACAGCAAAATATATCTTCTTTAGCTGTTCTTTGTACAACAGTTGAATGTGCAATAGAGAAAATATAAGGCCTGAGTCTGAAGTAGTGGTTTTCTTCTAATCTCTTGGGTTCAGTCATCACTTCTTTGAGGCGTGGCCCTTGCTCTAGAATTGGGGGATGTTGAATGCTCCATAGTCAGTAGGGTTCTCATTCAGAAAAAAAGACTCAGGAGAGTTTCAGAGCTCCAAGACATTGGCATGGTTCTGTTATATCATACAAAAAGCATTAGGTGAGGATGGAGCCAGGCTTGTCATGGACACTCTCCCTCTCGCTTTCTCGCTCACACATACACGCACACGCGCCATTCTGTGCATTTCCCACTCCAGGAGTCCAATGGAACAGTTAAAATACACAGATGGCTAGTTTTTCTCCCTTTTTTGTAGAAAAAACAAGTGTCCATGTGTGTGTCTGTGTGTATGTGTGAGTCTGTGTATGTGTGTTTCTTTATTTAGAAATAAAAAAGTCATTCCATGTTGCTGCCTCTCATGTGTCGATCCCTTTTGTCCCCAGTAGCCTCCCTAGTGGTCTGCGAGGGACAGAGAACAGAAGAGAGAGAGAGAGAGAGAGAGAGAGAGAGAGAGAGAGAGAGAGAGAAAGAGATGGAAAGAGAGAGAGAGACAGAAAAAAAAGAAACGATACAAGGAGTGGAGGGCAAAAGTGGCTACACACATCTGGGACCTCTACCCCCGCCCGTACCCCCACCCCCCTTGCTGAGCTCAGAGGCTGGTGATTAGCTGCATTTGTCCGTCCTTGGGGGGCTCTCCATCCACAGGTGCTGGGCAGTCCTCGGGGTCCCCAGGCCCGATGCAGCCCTCGCTGGTGCCCCGTCGGCTGATGTGGTAGTAGGAGAGGGGCGGGGGCCCGTCGCCCAGGTCGGGCATGCTCTTGTGGCACAGCTCGTCATTGGTCTCGCTGCGCGTGGAGGAGGAGGAGGGCGAGAGGCCGTCCTCTTCCTCGTCGGCCGCGTACGGCGAGGGCGAGTCCCTCAGGTTGGGCATGCTGGTGTACAGGGAGTCTCTGTTGTTGGGCGAGGGCGAGTCCTTGTCCTGGGTGCCCAGCGGCGTCTCGGCCGCGCCTCCGCCTCCTCCGTCGTCTGCGTCCGAGTGCTCGTCGTCGTCATCGAGCTGGCACCGCGGGGCCCGCCGCTGGGCACGCTGGGCGCTGTAGAGCAGCGAGTGAGTCCGTTGGGGCAACAGCGGGGCCTCCAAGGCCTGTCGGTGATGCGGGTGCAGCAGCAGCTCCAGCGCCGCGTGGGGCGGAGTGGGGTGCGCACGGGCAGCCGGGCATGCCGTCGTCGGGGACGAAAGGTCTCCGGCCGCGTCCCCGCCACCGTCGTCAGCGACGATGGCATCGTCCTCGCTGCCGCTGCCCCCTCCCCCTCCACCGCACCGGCTGCTTGTCCGCACCCCGGTCTCCACGCTCAGCCACGTGTGCGGGGGTGCCCCGCCCGCAAGCCGCCCGCGCTCCCTCTCCTTGTCGAGGCAGCGGGGGTCCGGCTCGGCATGGCAGGGCCTGGGCACGCCGCCTCCGCCGCCCCCACCCACGCGCGGACGCAGGTTGTTGTGCACCAGCTCGGAGATGATCATCTTTTCAAAGGCAGCGTCGTCCAGGCCCAGCGTGCAGTCGGCAGTGCAGCGCACCACGGCCGGGTCCTCATAGTCCTCATCACGCAGTGAGTAGCTGTTGTTGAAGTTGCCGTTGAGGGGCAGGGTGTCCATGGCGCTCACGTCCCTGCTGTTGGTCAAGGATTGCTGACCTGCGGAGAGAGCAAAGAGGGAAGAACATGTCAGTTTTGAAGCGCTCTGCCATGGCAACCCATCAGAGAAGAAACAACCAACCAACACACCCACCCAACCACTTTAATACTGTTCAGGACATTAACCCACACATATGCTGTGAAGCAGCATATTAGCGTGGTGATTGCCAGAATCACTGAGAAAGGGGAGGGATGTAAACTGTGTGTAAACTGTATGTAAACTGTATGTCGCGCTGAATTCTAATGAAGTCCCTTTGTGTCCCCTGGAACCAACTGTCTTTTGAAGTTAGATTTTAATCTTGTCCTTCACAATGTTAAAGACACACACATACAAATACACATGTACACACACACATACACATACTAATACATGCACAAAGCATGTGGCCATATGTAAGAGCAAGCATCTGTACCACAAATCACAATACGTGAATACAAACACACACACACAAGATTATAAAATGGTCCCACCAATCAACCAACCAAAAACAGAAACAATGTCACCAAACTAAAAAAAATAAAAATAAATCGATGTCCACATGGAAATCATAGGTGTGAATGGGGGATGTGTTGGACGAGCAGCCACAAGGCAGACAAGAGCCCACAGCGGAACACACTCACACAAACACAAACGCAAAACACAACACACACACACACACACACGCAGGCAGGCAGGCAGGCAGGTTGCAGCCCAACTCACTTTGCCACCATTCACATCAAGTGTGTCTGCTCAAGCCTTCGGGCCTGAGGACTGCCGTGGCGCAAAAGAAAGGTGAAACAGTAACTGTCGTTTTTTTATTGCAGCATGACAAAAGAGTGATCAGCTCACTGATTTAAGGAGACACACCAAATTGATCAAATGATAATAAATAAAAGGAAGAAATAATTGAAAAAAAAATGGTCCTGTCTGAATTCAGACCATCCGCTCAAGTTTGGCCCGTGTTGCTTCCCAGGCAGCCCAAAGTGGTGTCCAAAGACTGGATGTGTTGTGCCGTTTACTGGCAGGTACACCAGTAGAATATGCACTAACCCGTGTTCGAAAATATCGATCAAATGAAAATAGGATAAAGGCCTAGAAACAGGAAAGCAACGACACCAGGACAATAGCAAAACCTTTCCGAAATGGTTACGTTCAATATTTATGACCCAAATACCAAGTGATTCATTGCAGGCTAGGCAACATGCCATACGCAGTAGCGTATGTAGTCTATGGGGGTATATCACTCAGCTTCCAGCCAGTCTTAGATTCTATAGACGCCTGTCCCCCATTGACACAACTGAGAGTCTCTGATTGGTGGAGTGATGTAGCTCATTTGAGATCATTCAAACTTTAACAGTGGGCTTTCATCTACCCCCCCCTACCCCCACCCCCTTCCCCATTCCTCTGAGAAATGATCGAGCAAATTGGCAGGATGGCTCAATTCAGGATGTGGCAAGTGTAAAGGGTACAGCAGCAAGCAATCACAGCCTTCTCTCCGTTATGTGTATCCAGCTAGCTCCTCTCCTCTGGTGAATGTGACACGTGTTTGGCTGTTTAGCTTATTTTTTTTTCTCCTTCCTTCATTTCACTTCAAATTCTCCCCAAGAATTTCACACGGGTATGTATGGGGTCTGCACACAAGCATAATTTGAAATAATTGGTCGGAAAACTGTGAAGCCTGTGACTGTTACATTTCGAGCCTTCACAAAAATGATGTCTACCCCCCTCCCCAACCCAGATGTCTCACGGATAGGCTAATAAGGGGCTCGAAATGAAACACAGCATCCGCTAATCCAAGCATTATGGTACATTTTCCAGCTAGGCCCTCTTATTAGCGCTTCTCAAATAGGCCTTTGTGTACGGGGATTGACACAATTAATGAAGAATAAAGGGAACCCAATGGTGAAAGAGAGAGACCCAGAGAAGATGAGAGAGAGAGAAAGAGAGAGAGAGGGAGAAATAAAGGCTGATAAAAAATTGAGGGGTAGAGGAAAGAAAAGGAGTGATGAAATGGTGGTAGATGTGACCTATGGATGGTCCGGCTCTAGCACGACAAAGGGCGATTTGCTTTTTTTACAGTTAAAAGGCAAGGCACTGACATGGAGAGAAAGTGAGAGAGAGAGAAAGAGAGGAAGAGAGAGAGAAACAAAGAGGGATGGAGAGATGGAGAGAGAGGGGGGGAGAAAGACAAAGTAGGGGAAACTGCTGCTCTCCTGTAGCATGCCATCAGTGAGATAAGGAAACGTCTCTTTTGTAGACAGAAAGAAAGTAAAAAAAACAGACATCAAAGACTTTCTTTTTTGGGAGGAGAAAAAAAAGCACGGGAGGGCGGAGAAGGAGGGGCAGGAGAGAAAGCAAAGGGGTTGGTGGGTGTTTGGAGGTGGGAGAGACACCATGAAATTGTGCCATTGCAGAGATTATTTGCATTTGCTTGTGCATCAAACAGTTGCAGTTGTTTTATTGGAACCCAGACAGGTATTGCTCCTGAGGCTGGAATGGCCACGAGAGCCAGTGGACTGCTGCATTACGGCGAATGTTAAAGAGCCAGGATCACGACTGACTGCTGGCCGACGGCGGTAGAGAATGCACTGAACTCCGACACGTTGGCCTTGCTTTGGCACTTGTGCCTGCTAACCCCGCTATACACGGGACTTGTTCTTTTATTTCACTAAAACAGCTTCAAGTGTTGTGTATGTGCATCCTGAGTTAAATACACAGCCTTGAGTATACATACTGTAGCTCTCTGCATTTCTCTTCTTGACTCTACACTTCTCCATGCACTTCTCTTGCACTCTTTCTCTTTCTCTCTCTTTCAATGCTGCCTCTACCACTCTATCCACTTGCTGTCTCATTCGCCTTCTTTTCAGGGTTTCTCGGTGGCGGAAAAAAGCAAAACAACAACAACAACGACTTAAAAAAAAAAACAAGATCTTATGTTCGCCCTTGCTCTCGTTCTCCGCATTTGCCTTGTAAAGTTAAAGTCTCCTTCACTAGTTCTCCTGCTCTCCGCCTTTTGTCCTCATGCAGAGAGAGTCTTGTTGTGCAATCACAAACTCCTAACATCTCTCCACTTTAATAGACAAAAAAAAGAAAAGGAAAAAAAAAGAAAAAGTGCCAAGGCTGCCACATCATTGTAGCAGAGGGGGCAGAGTAACACAAAAAAGGAAAAAGCTCCGTGGTGCATCTCATCCTGCTCCATAAGTGGATTCTCTTTGCGTTCAGAGGCAACTTAAGCCCTCCAAGATTGCCTGCAGTGCACCCCTCACTGAGCTTTGAGGATTACTATTAATTTCGTCTATGTCACTGATAGTGTTGTAAGAGAGAATGCGCCATGGCTGCACATCTCCCCCTGTAATCTCTTCAGTAATTATGTCAAGAGGATGCTATCGGCTCCTCTCCCGCTGAACGCCGCTGCTAATTCTCGGCAACAGGGCCCCCGCTCTGTGTGTCAGTAATGATGCCTCGGCTTTATGCCGTTATTTATTTCCTCCGCCGTTTGTTTGAGCGAGCACAGGTACCGCTGAGCTTCCCGTCTCCAGTGTTAGAATGATGAATGTGACTGACAGCTGGAGGTGCCATAGTGTTTCTCTCTGTGTGTGTGTGTGTGTGTGTGTGTGTGTGTGTGTGTGTGAATGTGTGTATGTGTGTGCATGTGAATAATTTCTGTGTTTGTGTGCATGTGTGTGTGTGTGTGTGCATGTGAATAATTTCTGTGTTTGTGTGCATGTGGGTATGTGTGTGTGTGTGTGTGTGTGTGTATGTGTGCTTGTGTTTGCTTTAGTCAATCTCTCTCCTGCTCCCTGTGTATGTGAATGTTTGTATATTCTACACCTACCTCCTCTACAATGTGCGCAGTGACATCGAATGGCTATTATTTTTGAGATGCAGCATATGGTTCTTTTTTAAACTCAGGTGAATGTAATTTTTTGTCTTGCCTATTGAGGTAGGTAGCGTGTGGCAGCATTCACCTGACTGGTGGGGAAAATTGCACAGTGGAAATATAAACTCACAAACACACACACCCGGGGTTCCTTCAGAGTGCTGATTAGTTCACTGTCAATCGACGGGATGCGGGGAAACGGGGAAATGTATGCAGATGCGGAACTATTTGCACCGTTCCTCTTCAAAGGTCTGTTTGCTATCTAAATGCAACGGCCCCGCATTCAGGAACGAGCTGCCATTTAAAAATGCATGTGGAGACGGCAGCGTCAAAAGAACACTGCAGCCGTATTGTCATCTGTCAGCTCTCGGCACAAACGATACCTGCTCCATGACTTCCCCGCATTTCCTTTTCTCTCTTATTCCATCTCCCCCTCCCTCCCCCTTCCTCCCTTCTCCTTCTCTCCCTCTCTCTCTCTCTTGCTCTGTCTGTGTCTATTCTCATCATCAAATAGGGCGTCTCAGGTAGAGGGGTGCAGTTCGGCCCACACGGCGCCTGCCTGTGATATAACGTCTCAGAAAGAGAGAGAGAGAGAGAAAGAGAGAGAGAGAGAGAGCGAAAAGATGGCTGAATGCAAAAACTGTTTCTTCCTGTTTGCTTTGACGAGGAGGAGGAGGAAGGGAGGAGGGGTGGTAGGAACGAGGAAGGGATGCGAAGCGAAAGTGGGGCAGAGACGACGCAAACAGCATTCCAATTGCACGCCGCCGCATCTGTGTTTTAAGAGTTCATCGACAAGCGGCAGGTGAAATAAATAGCCAGCCACGCCTGCCTGGTTATTGTTGTAGCAACTCTCATTATAGTGGCACGCAGGGTGGGTGAATATGGCGCTATACACAAAAAAGGAATGGGAGATGATGAGGTGCACGGCACTTTAAAAGGCGGGTTGGTCTATTATTGATGTTGATTACTCGGTAAGTGCTCCAATTTGTGTAAGTGCTGTGCAACATGCACCATAGAGAAAAAAAAACACTTTTTGTTAAGCTAAACTCTGCATCCTCTGCCTCCGAACTTCCTGTGTGCCTTGGGGTGAGATGTCAGTGGAGAGGAAACCAAATAATTGGCCAGATGAATCTCACCAGGGGCAAATTAATTTGGCTCTGGACTGAAAATCCAGTCAAATCTTTTGGAATGAAGCATGAGTGAGAGGGAATAAAATCAAATCAAAAGTGGCTTAAAACTTCTAATGTGGAGAAACAAGTTGAATACCCAACACCCTAACCTGAACTTCAACCCAAACACCTTTGCAGTCATTTTTTTAAGACATGCATGCTTCCCAGTCCCCCACCCTCTCTCCTCACACACACACACACAGAGTCACAGCCGCACACCAGTAAACCGGTAAAGCATAAAGAGGAAGGCATAGTGCACCTGGAGAATGAAAGGCCGGGGGTGAGGGGGTGTTGCACACGATGGTTTCAGCGAGGAGGTTGTTATAGGGGTTGTTAGTGTCGTGAGGTCGAAGAAGGGGGTTAGTTAGAAGATAGTTGCCAGTCATCCCTGTGACGAGAGGAGCAGGGGACAGAGAGAGGGAGAGAGAGAGAGAGAGAGAGAAAACAGAAGAGGAAGACAGGCAGAAGAAGAGAAAGGCACATTTCATATAAGCCACAGACATAATGGCGGGGAACAAAAAAGACTTCCTAACCATGCTACTCATCACTTCAAATGGGATTAAGTCAAGCTTTTTTTCCCCCCACGACTGCTTTAATTATAAAGTAGGATTACATTTGATCTTTCACAAACAAAAAGATGGGTTTTCTCATCCCAACTTTGATGATTGTAATTACGCCAGGAAAAACATAACCAATACATATTTGGGGGTAATTATTGTGGTAAGCTTCATTTTCTGTTTGTGTACATCACAAAACTCGGGAAGAATGTGTAATTTGACAAACAACTCATCAAACATTTCTGTGCACAGATGTAAGGAAACTCGCCCACTGCTGTGGATTGGCTATTGTAGATATCCACCATAGAAGAATTTTTAATTGTCAGGCATATCTGCCCCATATTTATTTATATGCTTAGAGTCTATGATGTTTAATCTGATTTCTTGTTGAATTGATTAAAAAACATCCTTGAGGTCAACTGGTACAACAAGAAACATTGCAGTTTAATACTCGGAATTTTCTTTCTGCAATAAAAAACGACACTTAATTAGAGGGAACAGTGTCTCAGCAGGGTCCTGAATAAATGTCTTTAAGATAAAGTCATGAGCATTGTACCACCAGTGTACTTTTGATTACATTTCAACCGGTGCTGAGAGAAACGGCCATTCGGGCTCATTCTCGAAAACAAGTCTGACCTTCAATTTCCCCCCAGACACAAAAACTGTGTTCTTGCAAAACAAAACAAGCCCGAGCCCTAACAATCAGTCGCCCTGCACTTGTCCAGAAAAAACAATATGAATTCTACCTCAGAGGCAGAGTTTCTTCAGCCTCAAAGCAAACACCTATATCAATATGCATTCTATCTCCCAGCACTGAGTGCATGGGGAAGGTATGGGAGGTGGGGAGAAAAGATGCTACGAGCAGATTTAAAGAAAGATGGGGCTTGGAAGCCCCCCCGACACACACACTCTCTCCCCTAGAAGGCCATTGTTTGTAGGCGCTTGAGGCAACTTGCCAAATAACTTCTAAATTCAAGAAAAGTGAAATGCAAAACAAATCAAAAGTTTGACTTAAGACGCAGGCTGAAACACGACACACAGCTGGCTGCCGTCGCCACCACTGTGTTGTGGATGGGAGTTTTTCCCGAGTAAGTCTAACTCTGAGAGAGGGTGCTGTGGAGCCGTGCCCTCCCGCCTGCTGGGGTTGTGCTGAGTTTAATATCGTCATCCTCATCAGCCACACTCTGACTTGAGCTAAATAATAGATCAAAACGTTTTCCCCCTCAAAGCGGACAAGTAGCTGTTGAGGCGAGATGGAAAGACTAAGAAAATAATGCAAATGTTACAGAATCAGTCGTTCGTGCGGACAAGTAATACTCCGGGTCACGTCAGTTAAGTTGAATTTGCTCTAAAATCTGTGGAGGTGAGTGCAGTTCCATTAGAGATGTTAGACCAACTTTTCAAATTTCCATTAAAAACAGACAGACAGGCACTGAGCCTTTAAAACTCCACTTCTTTGCTTTAACTAGAATAGAGGAACACCGACATTTTATCCAATCAGATTTGGCCAACAATCAGAAGTCACAGGCAGAAAAACAGACAGGTTGAAAAGGGGTGGCAGTAGCTTGTGGTGTCGCACTGACTGGATCGGCGGTGTATTTTCTCAGAAAGCAATTGGGCATCAGGGTGGAGACTCTGGAAAGTAGGGCAGTGGGGGTGGGGGTGGTTGTGGAGGTGGGGGGTGGTTGTGAGCACTTACCTTGGTTAAGTGTTGAGGTGCTGTTGATGTCTCCCGAGATGAAGGAGGACTCTGACTGCTTCCTCACTGTGTCGTTCCACATCCGCCGGATACGGCTCTGTTTGACCGGATACACACACACACACACTGTGAGACTTCCTTCTCTTCTTCCCTCTCCGACATCCCTCCGCACTCTGTGCTATCAATGACCGTTTCTCGTCTGTATCGCATTGCGTACCAGGCATTGCATTTCTATTATGTGCCTCGGCATCGGATTAACCATCTGGGAAATATTCAGAGACAGCTTCAGGAGCAAGACATGTACACTACTTAAATGCTTCTCTGTGTGGACGTAACTGCTGCACCCACACACCCACCCACCCACCCACCCACACACACACACACACACACACACACAAACTTGTGTGGATCAAACTCCTTTTGGAGTCTATCTGCTTCAACGTGGTCTCAGCTGACAAGCACCATGAGGGAAGAGAGGATTAATTTGTCAGCTGCTGCTGATAAGCCCTTGTAGTGTTCTGGAGTTGTGGTGTGCCCTGAGAGTGTCTGTTGAGTCTCTCTATGTGTGTGTGTGTGTGTGTGTGTGTGTGTATGTGTGTGCTGGGGGGAAGTGATGTTTGTTGTTGACTAGGTTACCATGCTGAGGGGCCATACCTGTGTAGCAGAGGAGTGTGTGTGTTTGTAGAGAGAGATGTGTGTGTGCATATGTTGCTCATTGGGCCTCTTGTGTTAAGCGCTTTGTGACATACCTTTTGTAAAAATGCGCTATATAAATAAAATTTAATTGAATATGTGTGTGTGTGTGTGTGTGTGTTGGTGTTTATTGTTTACTAAGATTGCATGCTAGGGGGCCATACCTGTGTGGCCGAAGAGTAGCGGGCTGTGGAGCGCGACGTGGCCGTCTTTCCCGAGCCGTGCGAGCTCTCGGAGGGCAGTCCGCCACAGCACTGGGACTGGCGGAAACACTTGCTGTACTCTTTTCGCACCTGGTGGAGAGTGACAGAGTGGCAAACGAGGGCAGCGTGAGTCAGTCGCAGCCGTCTGAAAGGAGCCATAGCCCCAGCCATCATTAAAACTTTAGCACAACGCTGGGACCCGTGACGAGGCTTTCCAAATAACACAATTTTCATGTGGTATGTGTCAAAATAGCCTTGTTTTTAGTGCCAAGATGTTTGTTTGGGGCTTTTGGTTTTCTGGGTTGGGGAATTCTTGCTCTTGCTTTTTTTTTGTTGCCAAGCATATGTATTTCATGTGACATTCTTTCAAATCACTTCTCTGTTTTGATGGTGAGACAGCCTGAAATCACTCTAGCGCAAGAGAGATGGCAGAGAAAAAATACTATCTCAAAAACACCAATTAAAGAGGCTTTTTTTGATGACAGCATGCACATAAATTGCAGATTGCCTGCAGAAGCAAAAGCCACCACAACTATCAGAATGGCTAATCACAAAAGATTCAAACAAAAAGCCTGGCTTCATGTAATTGCGACTTCATTTAATTAGACACATAATTACAAAGCTGAATAAATAGATGGAAAAAAAAAACTCAGGAATTCAACAGTAACTGCCACAACAGAGTGAATCACAAACAGAAAAGTCAACACAAACAAAAAAATGTATTATTAGGAGTACTGTAGGTCGGCTTTAGCCACCACGGCACTTACTTTCTTTTGAAGGAGACAGTGGAAGATAAAGATGAACATTCCCTGCAGGGTGTTGAAGATGGTGAAGAGGTAGGCCATGACCACGGAGGACTCGTTGAGGAAGAACAGGCCAAACGACCACGTCAGACCCAGCAGGCAGAGCAGCGCGAACGCACCCAGCACCCACGACCTGCAACCCATCAGCACAAATCACAGCCGCTGTGATGACTTCACTACACAAATACAATGCATAAATGGCTCCCCTCCTTAAAGCACATAAAATAAGAAGCTATAAATAAGGACGGAGGTGAATTTTTTGTTAAGTGTTTGACGGGGGGGGGGGGGGGGTCTGATGTCCTGAGAGCTGTTGAGTTGCTTATGCTCAGGGGTTTTATAGAGGCTCATTCAGGGTGGGCTGAGAGGGGGGGAGAGAGAGGAATAGAGAGAGAAAGCAAACGCTGCACTTTTTCCACTGGAGATTCCAGGAACACCTCCAGCAGATCGGGTGACCCACATGCTCAGCCGGCCCGACAGCGAGCAGGCATTGCTCCACAGCGCTGGGCTGGATGAAAAAGGCTTTCTCTCCTTCCACCCCCCACCCTCTCCTACTCCATCCCTCCGTCTCCTGTTTCTCTGCCTGGATGTTTGACCCAAGTTACGGGCAAGTGTCCCACAAAAGTGTTTCATTTTTCCAACCAAACACCAAACTCCTCCCCCACTGACGCTGGGGGTTGCGGTGGTTGTGCCGAGAAGGACCAGAAGCATCTGGTGAGATTAAGTTGTCCTTCTAGCATGTAATTGTAGTGGAACAACTCAATTAGTGTGCGACAATAACTTGGGCGAGCTGGACTAGGGGTTAATGGGTTTTGTAATAACATGCCTGCTCTCTCTAATGGTCTCTTCCCTTCTGCTTAGCCTCCGACTGACCCACTGCCCCGACATCTCACCCGGATACCCGTCCAAATAATACGCCAAATTACAACCTCCTCCATTTGGGTATTGCCGAAATTACACGTAGACGAGGGGGAAAAAAAACTAGCATTTACATTCATATTCTGTGATTGAGATAATTATACCCAAGTTCATCTTAATGTGAGGGTGTAGATCTGTTACTTAGTACAGCTTTATTTTGTGAGCATTTGTAAAAATGAAAATATGTATGCGGAAATAAAAACACAAATGGCTTGTGGTGCCTGCTGAGACAGTCTATTAAAAGACGCAATAAAAGCAAACGGCTTATGAAACAACAGCCAATAAAAAACACATTAATATGATATTATTCCTACATTTAACTTCATAAATCTCAATAAAAAAAATACTCAGCTGGTAAATGACCAGTATTTATGTCGCTGGCTCTACTGCAGATCATTGTAAATAAAATGGAGAAAGCAGACACCGTGGCTTTTTCTTAGTGTGTGACCTGCTTACCTGATACTCTCCAAGCGGCTGGAATCTGGTTTCATCGAAGTCGAATGCTTCACCATCTTGTACATAGTCACGACCAGGAAGATGAGATTGAGCTGTCCAAACAGAAATATCAAGGTTACAGGGGCAAACCACAGAGGCACATGTGCTGCACAAGGCTCTTACAGAGAGTCAGTCTAATATCTTCTAATGTGTGCTGGACACAAACACGCCCTCGGACAAAAAAAATAGGCCCCTGCTCTGGATTAGAGCACTCTACATTTAGTGACTTATTAACGGACAATTAGCAACCAATTAGCACTTATTAGGCAATTACTCGATTACAGGCAGTCACTGAGTGATAGGATATCGCACTGTTTGGGAGTAGTTCAATCTTTTCAGCCTTCTGTTTCATCAGTAGCTTTCCCTCCCTCCTTCTCTCTTTCTCTCTCTCTCTTACCTTCTATCTCTCTCTTTCTTTCTTTCTCTCTCTCCCTCTCTGTCTCTCTCGCTCTCTCTCCCCTGCTGAAAGCACCACTGTCTACCACATTCATTCCCTTCAGCCAGAGCTTCACTTCACAAAGGCCCCGTGAAAGAAGAGTGGCCGCTTTTGCCGGCTCTCGGCTGCTATTGAAATCACGAATGCCGGCCGGCGCCTCGGCAGACCGGGGGCTGATGAACAGTGCGGCACGACCACAGGTGGGCTGCCTTCGCTGAACGTCCACTTCCAGGAGCCCAGCCATCAGCCATCAGCCATCAGCCAGAACCCTTGGCCCCCACGCCCCCACTCAGCCCTGGTCTCCCGGCCCCCCCCTCTCCATGCAGACCCCACTAACCTCACTGCCAGCCCTGCCACCCTCATAGACACAGCTCCACACGGCCAGAGCCCCGCCAACGCTGGCCGAGACAAAGCTGCTGCGGAAGTATGAAAACAAAAAGGCGGAACGGAAAAAAACATGGACACACACACCACACATATGACTAGACTCGTAGACTGTCTAAGAAAAAGAGCAAGCAAATAGAAAGAAGTGTACAGAGGAAGGCAAAGAGGGTGACAGAGAAAGGAGGGAGAGAGAGAACAAGAGAGACAGAGGAGAGGAAGCACGGTAAAAGCAAAAAGGAGTCAGAGTGCTTAGGAAAAAAAAATAGCGAGAGTGCACAACAGACAGACAGAGAGAGAAAGGGAGAGAGAGCAAAATTAATTTTGGAAAATGTTCGGTGGGAAAGGGGGAGGAAGGGAGGGAGCATGGAGCCAAGCAGGACAGCAACATATTTAAACTGCGTCGTAAAAATGTTTCCATGAATTCTAAAGTCTGTCTGGAAGCACTGGGAGGCCGTTCCCCTTCCCTGGAGGTGTGTGTGTGTGTGTGTGTGTATGTGTGTGTGTGTGTGTGTGTGTGTGTGTGTGTGTGTGGGTGGGTGGGTGAAGAGGGGGGTGGGGGGGGGGGGTTCACTCCAACTTGGCAACCCACCATTTGAACCCCCCCCCCCCCCCCCCCCCCCCCAAAAAGGCCCCCAAAAAAAAAAAAAAAAAAAAAAAAAAAAAAAAACCCAAATAAAAATTTTTTTTAAGGCTTTGGAAATAATCTTCCTTCCATCTCATTCAAAGTGCAGCCAAAAGACAATAGCTAAAAAAAAAAAATGAATAGAGGATACTTCCAGGCCAGAGACCAGAGACAGGCTTGGATGTAAATCACTGGGTTTATCAGGAATAATACGGACAAGGCTTTAGTTAGAAAAGCAGTTCTGTTTAATCTAGAGTCTTTAACCTACCCTGGAAACTGTTTAATAGCCATTCGAAGCCACATATTCAACAGGATGCAAGCACCAGATCAATTAAATCCTTTAGCCCCGACTAGCATAAAAAAGCATACTCTCATGTCCTCTTGCTCAAGCAAATAACTATTCACTGTTGAGCAAGTAAAAAAATGTGCAGATCACTTTTCATGGACAAAAACATGATACACAAAAATTGACCATCTACAGTCCCTGAAAGTTCACTGTGAATTCAGAGCCGCTCTGCAGCAACAGCAAGAGAGAGAGAGAGAGAGAGAGACAAAAGGACACAACGACAGAAAGAAAGCTGGGAATAAAGAGATGTTCAGAGATAGGAGGCCGGGGACAGAACAAAAGAAAAGCTGAAAGAGAGAAGTCGAGAGATGGGGCAGAGAAAGGGGGAAAGGAAGAGAAAGGGGGGAAAAAAAATGAAGGGGACAAAGTGTGTGCCAAAAGTGAGTGCGCGCGCGAGATAGACAGAGAGAGAGAGAGAGAGAGAGAGAGAGAGATAGAGAGAGAGAGAGAGAGAGAGACGGAGCAAGAGCTTTTAGATCACAGATTACAACCCTGTTGAGTTTTGTCTCCGAGCCACCAGAGCCGATTTACGTCTGCATGAGTCGAGTGGCTGGAGATGCATTTAACGCAGCCTGGAGTGATGACACAGATCTGATGAGACAGGCAGGCACGCGGGCAGACAGGCACCGCAGCAGAGAGCACGTCGAACTCGCCATGCCCTCTCCCCGCGCCTGTCCAGTGGGGCCTCCAGTGGACCCACGTCCACACGCACACACACACACACACACACACACACACACACACACACACACACACCAAACCCCATATGCCTCACCCTCCAAAAATAGTGCATTGTGAAAACACACTCAGACACCCACACCCAAACACACACACACACACAAAAACTCACCCACACCCCCACACACATAACCCCCCCCCACACACACACAGAAGCACACACACACACACACAAAGGGAAACACACACACACACACACACAGATACACACTTAACATCCACACCTCCCTGTCAGGCACTTAGACTGGGAGCATGCGCGTGTGGACTTGGACTAGAGTCTGTTTGTGTCTGTGTATTTGTGTGCGAGCATCTTTGGTAACATGAGTTTGATATCTGAGTTTACAAAGGTGTCACAACAGATGTGTGTAGGCATGATATATAATGGAAGCACACCTCAGTGTGTGTGTGTGTTTGTGAGTGTGTGTGTGTGTGTGTGTGTCGACACAGAGAAATTAAGTACGACCAATTCACAGCGCTCCAGTCTCGTGTCTCCCTAATGGGATTGGACACGGCCAGTGGCGCACTCCTAGCCGCTGGTGAATGGCTTCAGGATGCAGTAATGCCCGACGATCCCGCCCACTCATTACACTAGCACTCATCCATTTCTTTCTCCTTGTCCACACATGCACACACACACACACACACACACACACACACACGTCTTCCTTCCCCAGCTGAGTGGATGACCTTCATGCCTGAGACTCTCTGTTTCTCTCAACCCTCCATCCCCCAAGTCTCTCTCCTCTCTGCTCCAACACACCCCCCTCCACACACACACACACACACACACACACTGACCTCCACCTCCTCGTCCTCCTCTCATCCCTGTGGAGAGGCAGGCCCAGACGGCACACTCGGCAGCCCTGATGGCCTTGCTGCCTCTTCTGCCTGGCCGAGAGCATTTCATACCTGAATGCCTGACAGAGACACACTCCTGCTGCTCCCACCCACCCCCACCATCACCACCCCCTCCTCCTCCTCCGCCGCCTGCTGCCACCGCAGTGGCCCCAACCCCCAGCCCTCTCATGTCCAACCAGCAGGCAACACTCCTCCGTGACTGACCCCGGCCATTGGAGGAGATTCAGCAGGACCTCCGCCCACACCATCCCCAGCCTCTGAAACACCGTGGACAGCGCACACAGCGGACGGCGCACACAGCCCACTGACACCGTACACACTGGCACAGACCTTCACATGGCTGGCAATATGGTGACACATGGAGACACACAAACATTTAGACTGTGCACATGCACACAGTGTGAACACAAACACGCACACACACACACACACACACACAGAGAGGCGCTGGCTTACCATAATGATGAATGCCACGGGCCCGATGAAGCTCCATATGAAGTGGTTATCAACTCTGAGCCAGCAACTGAAACACAAGGAGGGAGAACAGCAGCAGTCAGGCACAGTCCCAAACACCACACGCCTCCCCATCCGCCAACGCTCGGCTCTGGCCTTCAATTAAGCGCGTAGGCCTACCACCAGCCATTTGCTGGAGCGGGGACGCCTGCCGTATAACAACATGGTCCTCTGCGTCCTCTTAACAGAGATGCGTCAAGATTGCAGGGGGGGGGGGGGGCGGCCCTGATGATTATCATTTCAATTGCACTTTCGATGGCACAATGTTGTGCGCGCGTGTCACGTCTGTGTTTTTTTTTTTGTAGCGCTGGAGTAGAACTGAGGCGGAACAGCGCGTCATTTTCAGGAGCTGATAGAGAAGACTGAGGGCTTGCAGCTGCAGCTGCTGTTGCTGTCTGGGCAAAGGGTGAGTGCAAGGGCTGTCAAGACCGGCGTCGGAATGAACCGAGTCATCACGCGCACTTTAGGGCCGAGCACTGCTAATTTCAGAGCCATTGTAGCAAGCTAATTATCAGACGGTGCCCTCAGACACCACTAATAATAAGTGGCTGATGACACCGAAAGTGTGCTCGGCATCTTCGCCGACAGACAGCCATCAAGTGGACCAAATTGGATTCATTGCATGGAAATAGAAATGTATCTGGAGCTTTGGAAGGAAGAATATTGCTGTCTGCAGGAGGGCCCAAGTCATGGTGAAATTCCCTGGATCAAGTACCCCCACCCCCCCACCACCCCTCTCCCAACTTGGTTGGGGGTCGAAGCAACAAGCCAAAACCTCCGGCCTAAATCAGATGCAGTGAAAATCAGCTTAGTCAGCCAGGCTGTTCATTAAACGCAGCCATTTTCTCTTTCCCTCTTCCGCAGTGACGGAGCGGAAGTTTGCCAGAAGGCGGCTGTGGGTGTGTGGGTTTGAGTTGTGGGGAAAAAACGGAGGGTGGTGGGGTTTCGGCTGATCTGTGATGTGGCTTTTCTGACACAAGCCTCATGTCTGTCTGGCATGTAACAATAACAAGATACAAACATAAAAGACAAAGAAAAAGGGTGACTTACGCCCGCTTTGTGCCGTAACTCCTGTAGTCAATGGCGGCCGAGATCCCCACCACGATGGTGGGGAAGAGGTATCCGGAGATGTAGTAGTATTTCCTACGGGAGTACTCGCTCTCAAACACCTCCACCAGCATGAGGTAGAGCTGAACACCCTCCAGACACATCCAAGCAAACGCCGCCAGGAAAAAGAAGTGGAGAACTCCGGCGATTACTGAGCACACAATCTACAGAGAGAAAGAAAGAGAGAGAGAGAGAGAGAGAGAGAGAGAGAGAGCACAGAGAGAAAGAAAGAGAGAGAGATAGAGAGAGAGGGAGGGAGAGACAGTAGTAGGGTGGGGGGTGGGGGGAGTAAGACAGAAAGAATACGAGAACAAAAGACTGTGAGACTGCCTTTTTTTCCTCTCTCCCCAGATCAAGGTCTATGCTGTTCACAACATCCAGTGGTGTACAATGCATGCCAAACACAGCATCATTATACGGCAGAGCGGTCGCAATACAATGCACTGCAGTGAGCTTCTCTTTGGGAATGTGCATTGTTGTGCGAATCAATGAATCTGCCCGCTGCAGTCTTCATCAAGAACACAAGTGCAGTGCAGTCGTCCAAGAAAGCCCCCGGGTATGCTCTCAGTGTTCGAACCAATTAATTACTTCAACAAGTAAATTAAAATCTTGCGACCAATACAAACATACAGAGAAGCCCTTGTGGTGTAATTTAGAGATTATACATCTATGCTCCACTCAACGGTGTTTCTCTCTCTCTCTCTCACTCCCTCTGTCTCTTCTCTTACAGAATATCAAGGGCTTTAGCTAACTGCCAAATATGCAAATGCAACCTTTCCATACACAATCTAGAACTGTTCTACCAGTGCTTGATTGGAGTTTTTTTTGTTTTTTGGCTTGCCTGCATGTGACAAACAGAAAATAATAAACTAATATTTGTTATCTTGTGTGAGCCACTAGTGCCAGCTCATTCTGACACGCCAGGTCTTAGCCTTTTCACCTGCAGGATACAAAACGTTCACTACAAAGCTGTGATTACGAACATACACAGACACACACACACACACACTTAATTATCTTCTACATTCTCTTCTTTATATTTTTTTATTTTGTTACACATATGTATTATATTTTTTACATTATATGCACATACATTTTTTAGCGTTTTTTGTTCCCAGTTCTGGACAATCAAATGTTAAGTGTTAAGCTAAACTGAAAAACCTGTGGGTTGATCTCTCTACCTTGGGCTCGGTCATGTTGATGCCCACGAGGAAGAGCAGCTCGGCGATGAAGAGGTTGATGCACAAGTTCTTGTGGATGGTGTTGCGGTCGCTCTGCAGCCCGCGGAAGAAGGAGAAGGTGAAGATGCTGATGGCGAGGCAGACGAGCGACACGGCGATGCCCATGCGCGTGATCACCGTCAACAGGAGCTCGTGGACGCTCCCTTCGCGCTGAGAGGCGAGCATAGGAGAGGAAAGGGTTAACGAAAAGGAAGAGGAAAATAGCATGGAAAAACAAAACCACACACAGACGGAGGCAACAGAGGGGGGCAGGCAGTCTTGAGTGCAAACCGAAGGGCTTCGGCGGAAACGTTGGGCTATTTAGCATGGAGCACTCAAGCACCCCACCGCTGGCAATACAAAATATCGGCCTTGACATTTCCAATTGCCCTGCAGCCAAATGCAAGTGGGCTCTTAGTGAAGCTCAGGGGTGAAAGTTATTGTAAACTTTTCATTCAATTAGCTTTGACTTCAGTGGCCGTTGGGGTCAGTGTTAGGGGTCTGGCCTATCGGAGAGCTGCTCTTCAGCAGGGAAGCTGGCAGTGGTGGTGGCTGATGTTGGCTGGTGCAGGGATGGGGTGTGGGGTGAGTTGGAGAATAGGGTCTGGGGGTCACGAGGTTCGTGCTTATAATTACGTTTCCCACAAAACTCCTGCTTCCACACTGATAATGGGGCAACTGCTGGCTGCACATGATATTCATCATGTAATTGGATGGTAATTGAATTGCACTCGGAAATGTGTCCTCCCCACCTTGCATGGAGTGGGCATGCAAATTGCAGCTAATAACGTGCATTCCGCGTGGGCTGCGGAGGGGAGACATGTGTGCCCCAGGCCATCAGTCATGGACCATAGGTAGGACGCAATTTATTTTTCCCTCCCGCAAATGGCGAAAGCTCTGCCTATCTCCACCCGGGATCTTCTCGGGCTGAAGTTGGTGCTGTTGCTCTGGGGCTCTTTGAGGAGTAACTACAACAACAACATTCGACTGCCTCCTTCGAGAGCTGGGTTAACGCACAGCTTGCAAGCCACCCACAACCCCCCCCCCCCCCCCCCCCCCCCCCCCCACCCCCTTCCTCCACCCGCCTAACCCCCATCCGCCGCCTCTCCTGCCGTCCCCATCGCCGGCAAACACAACACACTACGCCACACACACTTCCATGCATCATCCATACACTCCCCTTCCTCCCCTCTGACAAGCCAACCTCCCACTGGGGACTTTTTAATCACTTGCTGCACATCACGGCCTTCTTTGCTCAGATGTGTCAGTGCACATCTATTTGTGTGTGCCAGTGAGTGGGCCAGTGCCACATTTTTGTACTTGTGTATATGTTTGTATATGCGTGTGTGTGTGTGTGTAAGGTTGGGGGGGCGGGGGGGATTCCAACTGTGAGTGTGTGTGTGTATGTGTGTTTGCAGTATTGCACTAGTGTCTGCAAGATTGTACGTATGTGTAGGGTAAAACTGTTTAACTGTGTCTTTGTGTGTATATGTGTGTACACATGTGTGAGTGAGGTTGTGTGTGTGTGTGTGTGAGCGAATCTGCTTTGAGTTCTTATCTCGGTGGCGTGTTTGCCCAGGCGGGGCGACTCACCACGTGCCCGCGGTGCGCCATGAGGATGGCGAAGTTGGTCAGGTGACTGCAGGAGCAGGTGGTGTGCGTCTTGTTGGTGTCCAGCAGCTTGCAGCCCTGCGTGGACCAGTAGCCCATCATGCTCCGTTCCGAGTAGTTCCAGAACGAGCAGTTGGGGTTAAAATAATGTTCCGTCTGAAACGAGAGCACAGAAAAAAGCCACAGGCACGAGTAAGGGGACAGGGAAAAAAAACATTTTGGTGGATTTTGGGGGATTACGCTGATTGGCAGTCACAGCCTATCAAATGGCTGCCCAGCATGGGATGAAGAGCTTTGGTGTTGGGTACACACTGAACTCCGGCTTTCATTCAGCTGGGTACACACAAGACCACAGGGCCTCTGCTGAGGCCACCTTGGGTGGCGCTTTTTAAACTCGGGGCTCTCCAGCAGCACGAGCAAACAGGCCGTGCACTTGGACACCGAGACACTCAGCCCCGAGAAATTAACAGTGGGAAATTGCTGTCCTTTATTTATCTCTATTCACACAGACACACTCAGCATTCACTCTCTTTCTTTTTTTACTCTCTCTATATATATTTCTCACTCTCTCTCTCTCTCTCTCTCTCTCTCTCACTCACTCTCTTTCACACATCCACACATGTGCATCACTCCCTCTTTTGTCTCAGTAGTTTTCCATTTTTCAGACTCACATCGAGGTGCTCCAGCGTGAAGACCACAGGGTCAGTCACGAACACGCGGCTGGACTCCTTGTTGATGGAGGCGGACAGGATGTGGGAGTTGACCACCAGTGTGAGGTTGTGGCCCCATGGCTCCCCACCCAGCTTCATGGTGGCGTTCTCCACGGTCAGGAAGTGGCCCAGGTGCTTGTAGAGTACAAAAACCAGTTTGGCGATGCCTGTGTGTGGGGGAACAATAGGCAGACAGAGACATTACCGACACGTCCTGTTCCTTTGTGTTGGTAAAAGTGCGTACAACTGCGGCTTTACTGCAGGTGCAGCAGCATAATTGCATGGATGACTTATCATACAGTAACTTGTGAAAGACATTGATGACGTGGGCGCCCAAACACCTTTTGTCTAGTGCGACAGATTATCGTCAGGACCAAACAGGCAGAAGGCTGTTTGGAGGAGATGACAGACAGACACTCATCCAGACCTCCCACTGTTGACGTACTGTACTCAGACACCCTGGTTCAAGGCGCAGTGTCCATTCACAACGCCTGCCGTGTCTCAACTGCTGTGGGACCCCCTTACCGTTTTTGCTGTTGAGCTTGACTGTGTTGGCGCTCAGCTGAATGGTGGCCCCTCCTTTGCTGGACTGGGGGAATCGGAAGTCCTGCACTTGGCCATCTGTGCTCAGAACATATACATCCAGCACTGTGGGGGGTAGCGGAAGGGGGGGGGGGGGGGGAGAAGAATGAGTAGAAAAGAGAAGAAAAGAGGGAAGAAGAGAAGAGAAGGTTGATATTAGTGAAGGCCCCCGATGGCAGCCTCGCCACACTGGTTAGACGAGAGATATGAGATGACATTTATCAAGGTCCAATAGGATGGCCGGCTTGTGCAAATATACCTCCAAAGGGCCTCGGCAACAGCATTCATCTCCGACCGCAGAACAATGCGGTTACTCAACTGCAGCATGTATAATGGTGAGCATTTGGACTTCGAATGCATGCACAAATCCCTACACGGCACGGCTCACAATGCTGTGGATGGTCTGGTTTAAACCGCCTCCGAATTTCAGCGCTGGGAGCCGACTGCCATGCCGCAACATTTCTTTTTTTTTTTCCCTTCCCTTTTTCAACATGCTTCTGCACTTTTACAGTTTATCTGGTATGGACTCCTAATGAGGATGTTCAGTCACACACACTTTTTTTATCCAGTCCTGTGTGTGTGTGTGTGTGTGTGTGTGTGTGTGTGTGTGTGTGTCTCTTTGTGTGTATCTGTGTGTGTGTCAGTGTGTCGGTCTGTGTCTGTGTGTTAGGGCACAAACACAGCTTTCAGCAGGGGAGCCAAAAGCAGAGAATTTACACACACACACACACACACACACACAGACACATACACACACACACACAAATACATACAGATCCTGGCACAGCATGAATGTCAAATATTTATGGGATGAAAAAATATCATTGGGCTTTTTACTGGACTCGTCCCCTTGTGAGGCTCAGATAAGTCGGGGGCACAGGGAAGGCTACACTGATCCAGCCTGGGCAGCCCGCCGCCACCGGCTCCATCTCTTCTCCAGTACAGCTGCCGCCACCACCACCGCCGCCACCGCCACCCCTGCCCACTACCTCGCCGGCCTTTGATGTGTGAAATTACCAGGAGGGTCAGAAGGACGCACACGCCGGCCCACACGGTGCTCCCAGAATCCCCAGCTCCCCTGGCCCCCGTCCGCCCCTTCTTCACAGACAAGGATTGGATTGGGAGCACACCTTTTTCTCTCTTCCTCCCGACTCACGTTTACTCTCTCTTTCTCTCCCTCTCTTCTCTTCCTCTCTTCCCTTTTTTTCTCTACTTCTTTCTATCTCCGACAGTCTCCCTCTCTCTCTCTCTCTCCCTCCCTCCTCTCTATTCTGAAGCCAGTGCAGCTGCTTTGAGGTACTGGCCTGCAACGAGTCAAACTATGTTAATTTGCATGCAGGAAAGAAAAAAAAAAGAGAAAAAAAAATCAAGTGTTCTCCCTGCTCCTCCGACGTGCTTCAGGGCACAATCTGTCCCGCAGCCTTAAGCCTTAAAGCCAGCTGGTGCAAGACTGTATAGTTAGCCCTGCTTATGCCTCAGTACAGACAGGGAGTGCATGAGAAGCAAGTGAGAGAGATGTCGGGAAAAGAAAGAGAAGAAGAGCAACTGTAACACCAAAGAGAGAAAGAGAGACAGACAGAGAGAGAGAGAGAGAGAGAGAGAGAGAGAGAACCACTTGTATAGACAGCCTCTTCATTAACAACCGCTGTACAAAGAGTTGAGCAGAAGAACTGCAGTCTTATGAATAAATTCCGCAAAGACTAAAGGAAGAGTCTATGAATATCCAGCCACGCACGAAACATTGTGTAAACACTGTGAACTGTTACTTTCCTGCCTGCCCTTATTTGCCGAAAAGGATTTTTTTTCCAATATCAAGTGACCTAGTGATTAAAGAGAGGTTAAATAAATAAATAATGGGCCACTCGGTTCAGCTTTTCTCCTTTTAAGTCAAATATCCTGGCTTGCTGTGATATTATCTGCTACGGGAGGGTTTCACTAGACTTACATCAAATGGCCTATGTAAGAAGCATATGGCTGTGCTTTGCGGAGAGCAGGCGGCGGCCCACGGGACTGCTGAGGTTAAGTGCTGATAATAATACGCCAGGGCCGGTCTGGGGGAATCGGGTAGGTATTCAAGGGGGCCGAGGACATTTTCAAAATCTTGTAATTGAAAATCAAATCTGGAAAACGGATTCAGTGACTGTGCCACCGCTCAGCCTAACCCTCCCTCCCTTCCCCAAAAACACACACACACACGCATACACACACAACCTCCAAAACAGAACAGAGGCCAAAATCAAGGGACTGGAAAGTCACCGGGATGTGATTACCATGGCAACACAGGGGAGAGTGTAGGGGAATGACAGTTGACTGCACAAAGCTGACTTATATGAATGGGATCACATTACTAATATACTCCCCGCTCAAAAGCCAGTATTGGTTTCCTGGTGTACAGCAAGAAACTAAAACCCATGCACTCCTGCTTTCAGAGCCAAATCCCCTCTACTTTAAAACCACTCAGGCCTCCACTGGCCTCTCTTTCTCTCTCACTCTTTCTCTCTCTCGATTTTAAAACATGTTATACAAATTCTTCAGCAGCTGACTTATAAAAGATAAAAAGAGCGTGCTAACCTCTTTGCCTTCCAACAAACCAGGTAAGTCAAATACCTGTCAGGCTCGTTTTTAATTAACCATGATCATTGGAGGAGGCTGATCATTAGCCAACGAACCCTGACAGGTGTGTGTGTTATGTGTGTGTGTGTGTGTGTGTGTTGGGTAGATGGAGGGGGAGGTGACTTGTCATGATATTCTGATTGGTGAACAGAACGACTCACTTATGTTCTCTGCAGGGACTTTGACAACGGCAGGCTCCATCAGGTTGTCTGCAAGGACAAAGGCTCCTTCCTCCAGGGTATCGAGTAGCATGGTGGCGGTGTGCGTTTGCTCTGTCGAATTCATGTCCTCCCAGGATTTCAGGGCCTCCGGCCGCAGGAGGTTGTCGACTGTATCTACAATGGCCTGTATCCGTGGAAACAAAAAGAAATGTCAACATTTTAAAAATATAAATATTTTTCTTCCCCTTACCAATACAATAAAAAAGAAATCACTAAAGACACCAGGGCAGTGAAATCAAATGGGGTTTTTGACAAGCACAGAGAGACTAAATAAAACAAGAGGAACAATTAGGCTCTTTGGATCAGAGGTCTCCGCGGTCATATTGTTGACATACAATCAGCCAGTTGAAGCAGCCGTACTTAAAAACAAAATGTCAATGGCAGACAAAGAACACATGGCTTGGTAGTCAGGCAAAAGCAGGTGAAAATATTGTTTAAAGATGTTGGTAATGTGCGCAAGTCTCTCTCTCTCTCTCTCTCTCTCTCTGTCCTCCTTTTGTGTGTGTGTGTGAGAGAGAGAGAGAGAGAGAGAGAGAGAGAGAGAGAGAGAGAGAGAGAGAGAGAGAAACAGAGCGCATGTGTGTGTAGGACTGCATGCGCATTAAACCATCAGAGCCTTGTTATTCCAAATTCCAGAGGGAAAATAAGAGGGGCACTTTCCAAATAAATGAAGCATTCTTCTCTGACTACCCCCCCCCAACACACAAACACATACACACCAATCTGCTCTTGCTGATCCAACATAGGAACGTCTTTTCCAGAGAACAATTATCTCTGCTAACAATGATTACATTCCATAACAGGATCTGACCGTAATGACCTGAAACTGCCTCTTTTTCCTGACGGGGAAACCTTATCAGGCAGAACAATCTCCTGGCCTTAGAGAAGTGGTCTATATGAAACTGAAATTCGTTTGTTTGCAATCACAGTCCTTTCATTTCCTGTGTTTGGCCAAGAGGTAACTGTATCAAACATTCCACCGGGTTATTTTACACCTTGTCCCGTCCTAGTGAAATTTCATTAGACGTGTCTTAACAATTATTCTGACACGACCAACCCTGACCTCGCTACAATACCCAACATGATGTTACAGGCTGTGGTGCAGCTTCACACTGTGCTATGTTGGGGAAAAATTGGAAATAGCCAGCATTTAAACTGCGTTTGGGCAGCATTTACCCAGCGTTTCCTGGAAAACTTACAAGCCATATAAAGTGTTGATGAAGTGTTAATAAATGCCTATTACTGGGAAAATGTGCGAGCTATTAACTGACTTAAATTTCACTAAACAAGGACTGCTGAGGAGAGGGGGCCGCTGAAAGGTAGCCTGCCGCTCTTGTTCTACCTTAATACTGGTGATGCATGACTGTTCATATAACGATCGATTAACTAAAGCATTTGCTCTATGCTGGCATCTATTAACTGTTTATAACCCTGGGAAATAGGACGGGCAGAAGCAAGGCTCAAACAAACGGAGGGAATTGTTGCCTGTGCGCATATTAATTAACCCATGTGCTTGGCTATGGCGTGTCCCTTCAACTGAAGTGTTCATAAAACCTGTGCCTTGATTGCTCATTAACAAGACTCCGACTAGCCCGCTGTAATAGGCTCTATTAACTAGCGCCGCGCGTGAGTCCGACCGATAGGCAACATGCCAGCCTCGCAGATGAAACGGAGCGTTAACTAGGTGCCGCATTCATTATCCTCCACTTTGTATCAGCGCTGGGCTTTATTCCGAGACGCTGATTAACCTGGCTATTTTAATAGCTGAAGCGCTATTGTGGGTGTGTGGGGACGGCTGGGGCTCTCACTCTGTCTGGAGGGCCCTGACCTTACAGGCATGTGGGAGGGCTCTCAGACGTGCCTCTCCTGAAGGCGCGCTGATAGGGCAGACAGAGGAGAGCTGGGCTGCCCATGATTACAGGGCCGAGACCATTACACAGAGTCCGACACAAATTGGCCTGCCCCCTCAGCGAGCCCTCGCAGCAGCACCGCTGGGAGTTTCATGTCTCTAATTTGCGGCACGTATGGAAACCGGTGTTCTGATCGGGTTCTCTTTAATTCTTGCCGGGGTGGAGGTTGTGTGTTGGAACAGGCAGAGGACACAAAGGGCCTCCGCGCGCGACACGTCCATTTTCAGACGGCTGATCCGATTCAGCTCTGCACAGCAGCGCTGTGTGTTGTGTTGTGTTGGTTCACCATGGGCCTCTGATGCTGAGGGAGACGGCTGAAACAGGGATTGGGCGTGTGCTGCAGTGCTAAGAGAGACAGTCGAGCATGCCTTTCTGTCTCTCCAAATTGAAGCTGAATGAGTAGAGAGAGAGAGAAGGAGGGAGGGAGGGAGAGATAAAGAGACGTCGAGAGATAAAAAGAAAGAGAGAAACAGAGAGCCTGTTGCAAAAACTGATTCTGTTCTGTATGTGTTTGTGCCAACCCCGTCTCATTCTACAGGGCAGACTCTCGGGGAGAGAAAGAAAAGGCAGCAAGGAAACACACAACAAGAAAGAAGAGACAAGAGAGAAAAACACAAGGCAGAGAGAGTATTTCACATCTGAGCATAAATACACAGGGTGAGGAGAATACATCCATCAACAGACAGAAACTTTTGGCTGAGTGAGCAAGCAAGTAACAGGAACAAAAAAACAAAAACAAAAAAAAACAGAAAAGCAAAAAATGGAGCTCAGTGCCACTTTGATCACATTATTGGCTGACAGGGAGCTGCAATTACGGCCGTGGGATGGCAATTACTCATAGAATGCACAAAGTGCAAGGATGGAGATGGAAGGAGAGAGTAAAGGAAATGAGTGAGAGAAAGAGAGAGGGAGGCGAGAGAAAAGATGGAGGCGGCATAGAGAGGAAACAGGAAATGAAGGACAAGCTGGGACAAGCTGGACAGGCTAAAAAAAACAACAAAAAAAACTGTGGAACCAAAAAGAAACAATGAAGAACACGAGTGACAGGTGGCTGGACAGCGACTCACAGACCACAATACAAGCAGCCAGATGGACAGACAGACAGACAAGCAAGCAGTACAGCACCATAAAGCCTGCATGCCTCTGAGCGGGTGACAAGGGACTAAGAAAGCAGTGAAACAGTTGAAGCACTGTGGTTATACCTTCATGTATGCCCTGCATGTCCTTTCTCTTTTCTGAAGCTTTACAAAAAAAATATATATACACAAACAAGGAAAGATCAAAACAACAAAAGGCACTGCATTAACAGGTATAGGACCCCAGGATGAAATGACTCTTTGAAATGACACTCAAAATAGCCATTCCCACTACACTGAAGCGAACCACTTCAAGGGAAGCAGAAATCAATGTAACTTTGCGTTAGAATGACTACAAAATGGCCGTCATCACAGCGATAGGTCATTACCTCCATTTCTATTAAAAGTGTCTTTTGAATATGCACCTTACATCTTAAAAAGAGAAAGACTGCTGAATAGGAGAGAGGGTGGATATAGGAGATGGGAATACTGTGCACCGGCATTAAATCCAAGTCTCCGCAAAATCCATTTAGTCAATAGAGCGAGTTGGGAAAGGGACTTTTGTATTTGACGGTCGGGTTTATTGTCATCTTTAGCAATACAGTGTCTCAAGCCAAGCACTGGCTCATGGCTTTATCAGAACAAATTCTTCCATCTGCCCTCCTCTGCAGCCTGACTTGTGGCACTTGTTCACAGATTTGCAAGTAGAAGAGACGGTCGACTAAGAGGTTCAGCTAAGGACGGTCTCCGTGAGATGCATGGGGAAGTCAATATCTCCCTTGCACTTCTGGGACTAGATCTCTCCACAGCAGGCAAACACACACACGCACGCGCACACACACACACACACACACACACACACACACACACACAGCCACACAGCATAGAATATAGCTTTCACGTGCCTGCTTTTTGCAAGCCATTTGCGTGGACCCACGCTACGCCGAGATCCAGTTAGCCGACACGTGCTACAAAAAAAACCATCGTCATGAGATGAGCAGAACTGTTTTTGTGCAGTATGCGACGGAAGCGCTGTGCTCTGCTGACACTGATGCACAAGGGGGCCCTTACATATGCAACGCAGAGCAGGGCAATTACTCCCCCACTGGGGCCCAGGCTTTTTTCGGAGCCAGGCTTCTATCCATTAGCATCGGTTTTTACATCTGTACCACCAGGTGAGGCAACTGGGCTAACCCTGTAATTACGGAGGCACTGGGGTGGAACAGATTGTTGGAAGGCCTCGGGGCTGGGTGGGCGCTAATCCTGGAACAGCGCAGGGCAGGTGGGGATAAGAGGCTGGAATGTCAGATACCGCAGGCAAAGGGACTGAGAAATTCCAGAGACAGACACAAGGATGCGGCGGGGGGTTCGGGAGAGAGGGGTCGCTGTGGAGAATGGTAGTAGGGATAGGGATTGAGAATTTTCTGGAGGCTGGAGAGGGGTTGGTTGGGGTGGGGGAAGGGCGTAAGATGACAAAATTCCTGAGAAACAAGGGGCATGACAATTTCAATACCAAGACTTTGAGGTGGGCTTTGGGAGAAAATTACTACGGAAATCCATCCTCTGATGGCAACCTTCCACCCTTCCCAACATTCCTTCCAACTATCAGCTTAAAAGCCTGATCCAACCTATCATGGTATTATTTGAATTAATTTGGGCTTGTCAATTAGATCCAATAAGGCTGTCCCTGGCAAGGAAATTCACTTAAGGTTACCTCTGATAGCAAGAATAGTTACAGAGAAGCCCTAGAGGAGACTTCTTCTGCTCTAATTGACAAGAGAAAGCAATTTATTCCGCTTCCTTCAAGGTGTGAGATCGTTAGTATCAATTGGCAAAGCACTGGTTCACACAGCCTGAGGACACTGTACCTATGCAGGTGGAGGAATGACCAACTGCGCAATAATTAATCAAACAGCACGGTCGAGAGTGCCTTTAAATAACTGTACATTCGCCGCAATCATTTTATTTGCAAAAGGGCATAACTTGACGTGAAAGGGTGCCAGAGGAGCACCCAGAGAGCCGGACAATTAAAGCAAAGTTATTAATAGCCCCGTGTGTCACTGTGACAGCCAGATTTTCCCACAAACAGCTGGTCCATTATCACTAAGAGCCTCTCCTGGTAATGGAGGTGGGACGAGGTGGTGAAATCAGTGAGGACAGGGGGAGGGTGTGCCGTATGCGAGTGGGTGTACCTTGTTGAAGCTGCGTCCGGCTGTGTCCTTCTCGCTCGGACGCAGCTCCTGCAACTGGGCATCCAGGATGTCGACCAGCTGCTCCATGAGGCGTACCGAGGAGCTGACGTCGCCGGGGAACACTGGCCACTGGGTGTGGTGCGCCAGCTCATTGGCCAGATTGGCTGCATTCTCACCGCTGCGTATCTGGGAAAAACGTATGGGGGGGTAGAGGAAGGAGGGAGAGCAGTTAACCATTGTCCTCAAAATGTGGCTTGTTGGACTAGACATATAGAGAAAAAAAAATAAAAAATAAGACTTTCTTTACAGTTACACATTATTGCTGTAACTACAGTGCGCACAGATGGTTATGACTGTCATTTGGGATGAGCAAAGACTAGCTGAACAAAAACACAGCACGGTGTAGGCGTCTGTCGTTCCAAAAGGCACAAGACAATGAGAGCAGATTAAAATTCATGAGGCTGGGAGGAGACAGAAATAGCAGATGTCTGGTGCCTGTGTTTAGACGTAGTGCAAAAAAAAAAAATAAAACAGCCATTTTTGGTTCTCACCTTCTGAGCTACCTGTGTGACCCAGTGGGAGGTGCAGTTGCTGAGATCGGGGCCCTTAGCGTTCCAGGCTCCCGTGGCCGCTGAGCAGAGGTACGAGGCGATGCCTGCACCAGGACAATCAGGAAGGAACACAGATGCGTGAAACAGTCAGTTCAGGGTCAGGGGTCAAGGTATGACCCCCTTTGCAAGAGCGGGCATGACCCAGTGTAAAAGAGGTCCATCCTGCCATTCTTATGAAAGACACACACACACACACACACACACATATATATACAAGCACACACACATACCTTTAGTGCCCTTAGGGCAAGGTCTCTCTACGTTCATCCCTCTGTGGGTCTGTGGCCAAATGATCCCCCTCCTCACGGTACCCTCGCAGAAGCGTCTGGATGAGGGCGGGGGCTCCACCACCGTGGGGCCAGAGGTAGCTACAGGGTCAGCTGGCAGATCCTCCAGGGGATCAGTCATGATGGTGGTGTTGACCAGGTTTCGCAGCGTTGTGGTGGACGGGGTGGTGGTTGTGGTGGTTTTGAGAGGTGCCGTGGACGTAACGTCATCAATGACCGTTGGCGCTGAGAGAGACAGGAAAAGAACGTTAAGTCATAAAGCATGTGGATGCTTCCTGGGATCAGATACCGCAAATAGGCAGAGTCTTTGTACAATTCCAGAATGTATAGCATTAAATATTAAACAAGGCTCTTTTTTAAACCCAGAAAAGACAACTGGCTTTGCCTGAAGAAAGGTACTACTGGGAAAAACACACTTTATTGCTTATTTTCCCTTTTATCTGGAAAAAAATATATTATTCCGGTTAGTAATGTTTTTTTTTTTCCTTTTTTCGCAGCAGGGTGCCTTGCACGGGAAAAAAAAAAAAGGAAAAACGCACAAATGCTGTAGACAGGAGACCCACAGCACTGCTGAACGGTGAAAATGGAAATGCCCCTGTCATATGCCACGCATCTCTGTCCTAACCCCACCACTATTTGCTGTTGGCCACTCCTGTCTGTGGATCCGTGCTTTGGCCGTGGCTCCCTCTGCAGCAAATCTCAACACCCAGCCTGATTAAATGTCAACACGGTAAGACAAAGCCTGCCTGCACTTTATTTCCTCCCTCATGCAGCCCTCGTCCCGTTTCATCTCTCTCTGTGATAAAGCGGGAAGGAGCCAACTAAAACGCAACGCCCCTGGCCAGACCCATACATCACAGGTGAGATAATGCGCCTCTGCCTGTGGCTGGCGCGCATGCCTTTGTAGGGGGACTTTCCTTCCACGCACTTTAAGTGTTTGTGTGAGGGAGAAAAAAAAAACACCCGGGGGTGCAGGTCATTGCATATGAATCCCTCCGTGGTTTGCTTGCATGGAACGCACGCATTTGTTCTCTCTACATCCTTCTAAGTTTGTCTGTGTGTGTGCTTGCGTGTGTATTTATGTATCTATGGATGTATGCCAGTGTATGTGTTTGTGTGTGTGTGTGTGTTTACACGTATATGCTCATGCCAAGCATGGAAATCCGGTTTGAAATTCTGAATTTAAAGTGCCTGTTTCTGGTCCGCCTGATTACAGCAATGACCACTCCATGGCTGAGCCAGATAAGGCAGGCATTTTGCCTTAGTGCGGGCCAATATTGCTAAAGCCCCACAGAGCAGCCCTGGGAGGATGGGAGTCTGGACGCTGGACGCTCCTGGCAAATGGCTATACGGAGTATCAGACAGGCCATCATGAAACAGTTCTCCATTACCCTGTGAGTGAATGGTGACAAAGGCATACACACACATACACACATACACAATGAGACACACACACACACACACACTGGGCCTTGTTCCAATCCGGCAATCTGGAACATCTTTGTTTTGTTTCTTCATTCCGGAGAAATATGCAGTTCATTACAGCCTCTAGTTCTGCCTAAAGACTCTGTGAGGAACTCGGGGAGGGTAAACAATAACACGAGTCTGGAGTTAATCTAGTGGCCATGGCAAAAGTCAAAAAGACAGACCCCAGCACTAGCCAACTGGGACCCTATACTCAACATCACCTGCTTGCTCGTCACAAAGACAAGACCTCTCTTGAGTTGGTTCAATTAGTGTGTTTGCTTTTCAATCACCATGGCTGGCTAATCATTCATTCCCTTGATCACGCTTGTATCCTTTCCCAACCTTCCCCAGCACTCATTCACTAGCTAACTAATTCACTCACTCACTCATTTTCATCTTTTGTTTGCACACATTGTTGATCCCTCGCTTTCTCAATTGCTCTGCCATTTATCCCTTACCCTTCTGCATAGCCCACCCATGCCAAATGCCAAAAAGCGCTCGCTTGGTGCTTTCTTGCTCTACAGGGCGTCTATTTTGTTCTTCAGACACTCTGATACCTCCAACTGCCCTGGAATGGAAACCACATAAAAGGGCTGTCAGGGTATCCATCAGGTTGACTGACCACAGCTATACATGCAACCCCTCCTTACCCCCCACTTGCTTCTGGTTGTGATTGAGATGAAGGCTTAGAGGCAATATCGCTCAATGGTCTGCCATTCACCTAGCTGACCCTGTCAGCCTATCCAAATGAGATTGCGGACGACCACTGAAAACCAGCTTTGACCCTCTGATGTTTTCTTTCTTTCTTTTTTTTTTTTTGCTCACTTTTAACTGAGGTTCTGCTTTTTTTCCTCTTCCCTCTTTCCCCCCAGCCACTTAAATGTCCTACCAGGGACATCTGTGGCATTCTTTAAGGTCCGGATATAAATAAATATCAAAACACAGAAAGTGAGAGTGTGTGTGTGTGTGTGTGTGTGTGTGAGAGAGAGAGAGAGAGAGAGACAGATAGAGAGAGAGAGAAAGAGAGAGAGAGATTGAGAGAGAGAGAGGTGGGGAGAAAAATCTTTCAAAATAAATACAGAGGTAAACCGCTTGTCAGTGACCTATCCTGCCTCACATTTCTTTTTGACATCTTCAGACCCTCGGCTCTACAATTTTCTTTTGATTATGCCGAGCAATTTCACCGGCTGGCAGAGGAGGAATCTCTCCACCATCTCTGCCTGCACTCAGCCTCCTGAGGAAAGGGGAGCTTCAATTAGCTGTCATTTCACCACAGTCTACAAAGTCACTTTCCACAGCGAAAAATCTGAAATCAAGGACGTATAGTCCATTAGCAGTCAGCCATTTGTCCAGGGATCAGCCGTTCGTCTCCAATAACACAGGGAGAGTGCTGACGAGCCCTCCTTCATTTGTGTTGCTTTGCATGGTTCAAGATGACGAGGCGAACAAATTTGACACACACACACGCACACACACACAAACACAACACTACACTATGATGTTCAGCATACTAGCAGATCTGCTCTAATGCAAACAGATCAGAGTTGCCCTATACCTGCTTGTTATTCTGACCTGGATATTTTCTCGGGTTCACAAATATCTGTCTGTAAAAAAATGTTATATCATGTTAAGCTACTTCTCCCTCTGCTCCTCGAAGGCTTTAGGTTCAGTTTATCTCAAGCTCTAATTCCCCAATGAAGGCCTTTTTAAGATGCGCACAAACAACATAATAATGAGGGGATCAGTGACTGTGTGTGTGTGTGTGCGCGTGTGTGTGTGTGTTCAGTCTGGAACAACCAAATAATGGCTCAGTCCCCTTCTGCAATGAGTCTCTCAGCGGAAGTGGATTTTGGCCTTTTCCAGCCAAGTTTTAAACCACCGATCACAGTAAAAAAAAAGTCCCATTCTAGAAGTTTCCGTAGTGTTGAAGGAAGTTTATATATGCACAATTGGCACTGTCGACTGAGCTGTAGTTTTTCTTGTTGCCCACACACACACAGTTCAATGGCTAATAAACCTCTAATGCTGGGGTATGATAATGTACCTTGATTTAAAATGCACTTTAAATGTCAAAATCTAAATTTATCATGTGGCATTTTTCTTTTCGCACCTCCGCTTCAACAGGTGTGAAAAAAGCTGCAACTTTCTACAAGATTATAAACTTTAAACAGTTGAACATGGTGCCCATATGTTGGACTGAACAAATATAAATTATTTACTGAGTATATTGCTATGTGCTTTGCTACTGTTTAAACATGGTACTTACATACTCTTCTACACAGTATTACTGCTTTTATAAATACTGCATCCTTGGTTACTCATGATCACTATTTTGCATTCAGCCAGTGCTATCATAATGACATCCTAGACTTCATAAAGTACTTGAGGTCCACTTAATCAATTTACCTGATTATATTGCACCAGTGTTCTGAATGACCCAAAGGCCACTTTATTAGGTCCCAATGCAATAATCAGTGACTGACTCAAGTGGACACTACTATTCATCTGCTTGCTTGCCATCAGTAGCATCAAGCCCAAATTAACATAAGTGCCTAAAGTAGTCAGAGAAGCCTCAGACAACAACAGTTCAAACGCCTCTGGCATGTGGTGTGGAACTTGTTAGAGCAGTGGTTCTCTTAAGTGCAATGTTACAGCAAGCAAGAACAAGTAACCAAAACAATCAATTGCAGTTCAGTAGTGTTTTCACAGTACTGTGGCCTTAAACCAAACAATTTTATGATGACCTTATGGCCTACATTATACGTATGGCCAACCTCAAACCTTTCCTTTTCAAAATAAAAAATATTCTAAATTCAAAAATAAATATTTACTCAATCGATTATATCACATTTGACAGATTAGTGAAATAATGGAATAAAATTGAGAATATCAACAGATAATGGCTGTTTGTTTTTATTAGTAGTATTAGGTACTAAGTTGACTTGAAAGATCTGTGGTGGAGAGACTCTTTCCCTGAAAATGAACTGCTGATCACCATCCTTGAGATTCCCACTCAGCCAAAACTTTGCCATTAAAAATCATAGACACCCGTGACCCGGTAGCCACCTGCCGAATTACCACTGACACACACCACAATGTTTTTCTTTACTTAGCAGACAAACAGGCCAGACGACTGCAGTGCTGGTGCTAACGGCGGGCAAACGCAGTGATAGGAACCACCTGTTCTGCAGATTGTCTTGGGTTTTTGCCCCCCTCCACCCCTTACTAAACACACAGCTATTACATTGTGGTTGCACACCCCACCCAATCCCACCCCACCAATTCTTTGCCAGCAAGCAGGTGTCAAACACGTCCTCATTACTGAACGGGAGCCATTAACAGATTGACTGGAATGTCCCTGACGTGTGTTCTTAGAAGAGCCAGAGGCAGATAAAACCTGACGGATTGGTGCCAGCCAGGGTCTGCATTTAGAATCCCTGATTTACGGGTGCACAGGCAGGGGACTGCATTGAGCCAAAAGACTCACTTATTAGCAACAGTAGTGACATAAACCTGAAGGACACAGGAGGAGGAGGAGGACAGAGCAAGGGAGAGGAGAGGAGAGGACAGAAAGGGGGGAAAGCAGAAAAATAGGGAGTGGGTTAGTTGGGGGAGACTGAGTGAGTGAGACAGAAAGAAAGAGAAAGAGGGGGGGGGGGGGGCATTTAAACAGCTTGCACATGTTCAGCCCTCATTCATTTTCATTCTGAGTGGCATAGCTGCTCCCTCCAAATCCTTCATTTCCACTTGAGTGCTCGGTTCGCTCGGCAGGCCTGGCAGCAGCCAGTCAGTACGGCAGCAGCAGCATTCCCTCAGGTTCTCTGCCGGGACAATGACCTTTGATTCAGCATGACTCACCAAGAGGTGACTTGGAGACCAAATGTGGAAGCGGCACGGGCCATCAACGTTCCCACTTTTCAACCCCTTTGAAAAAGCCTCGCCATTTTGAATTTGTGCATGACTGCATGCATTTATTCAGTGATTAAACAAACAAATTAAATATACGGCATGACACGGGATCCGGCACAGGCAGGACTCAATGCCATGCGCACTACGGTGCCATACCTTCCACACAGTCATTAATTTTACGCTCTTATGGTTCTCCTTTACCTTACAGATCAATGCCACCTCCAAGGCAAATACATATTTCTCCCTTCCAACCATGTTATTTTCTGGCAAATCCTTGGCACTTCTGATTACACTCCTTTAATGCACGGGGATTGAATGAGGCCCTGTCTTTGTGTACTGCAGACAATACCTTTCAAGCGTCACTGGAAGGTTTCTAAATCGGCCACACTGAGGTACGCATTTTATTGGCAAGCTATTTCAGAGGTGCAGTTATGGTGCATGTGAATTGTTAGCCCTTTCATTGCTTTGAATATCTACAGCAATATAGAGGGCTTTCATTAAATCTACAGCATGCAGATAGTGTCCATGAATTGAAATGGATGATGACATTTTAACACCGGAATGATTAATTGTCAGCTAAATCATTATCCCATCAAAGGATGGCGAGATTTGGCAATTGGCAAGAATTTTTTCTTTTCACTGTACTGAAGTCTTGTTAACGTGATATAATTTTGAATTAATAGTTGCTTTCTATTACATGCTACATTTTTACACAGAGGTTATTTTTTTAAGTTGGTATTTGCAGAACTTTCTGTGATAGGAAGAATAAGAGCAACTGTTTATGTGATACACAACTAGCAACTGTCAGACAATAGGGGTGTGAACATTTAGGTGTACACTTGAATTGTTTGTATTTTTGTAGACTCTTGTGAGCAGGCATGGCACAGGAATTTAATTTACTATGTGGACCGAGTGAATCTTAATGGACAGAATTAATTTCTTCTATGCCTCAAGTGCTTATAACTTCCAGAAAAAGAGAGAGAGAGAAAGACAGAAAGAGGGAGCAAGAGAGAGATGGACTTTATTTCAGCATCATTAAGCTCTCTTGTTGAGTGGGTTTATTTTATTGTAGTCTACACTGTGCGCGGCAATAAAACATAATAGTTTTATAGAGGGATTGTCGCAGGTACAGTGCACTGTAACCTAATCAACGGCAAAACAATTAATTTGGCCAAAGACAAATAGCACCTAAATGGTGGTAGTGGCAAACAGACTTTTCTTTTCATTACCCCTATGTGTTTACTTGTACCCCAACCAAAGATGACCCCAGCACTAAGCCATAACTCAACAACAACAATAACAACAACAATAACGACACCTGCAAATGAGAAGAGAAGCAGGGCTCCATTAAATCACCCAGTGGTGGGACTGACAGATGCAAAGACAGTTGTCATCACAAAGACAAGCCAGCTCAACCAACAATGTTATTTTTCTTGCGTGCAATGTGAGCACAGGACGAGCAATTCAGATTATGAGACGGGGTGGAAAAATGAGGGATGCAGGAGACGGTGATGGAGAAGAGGATGGGAGGGCAAAGGAGAGGGAGATGACAGAGGTGGTGCTGGGGGTTGATGGGAGGTGAGCGTGTGGGGGCTCTCAGAGAATGTCTGAGGTGTTGGCAGAGTGAATATTTAAGCCCCTCATTGCGAATGCAGCGAGATTGTGCACTCCCGTGATCAGCCGCGGATGGTAATTATGATAATTCTGTTGTTAATCACATTTACATATATTGGAGCATCAGTGCTAGAGTGTGCTGCTGGTTTTCACATGGTTTGCCCTACACCCCCCCCCCCCCCCCCCTCTCCACAACCCTACTGCTTTGCAGCCCTATTAAAATTCCTGGAGTCTGGCTGGACTTAATTGCGGTGTGGCAGGTTCTAGTCTCAGGCCCGTGAACTTTTTAGCCGAGGACCTCACAAAAGGGTCCGCATGACAACAAACAGCCATTGTGACGGGAGGGCACGAGGGCGGGTCACAGGCCGTGGGGGTCGAGCACGCCTTTCTTAGCGTGTTGCCAGGACTCCTGCCCTGAGAGGAAGGAGGTGGCGACGACGTGATTATGCTTATTATCCCCGTGACAGAGGGCTCTGTCTGCTGACACATCTGGCCTGTCTCTCATCAACCACCCCCCACCTCCACACACACACACGCACACACACACACAGACACTTCATCCTACCCCACCTCCCACATCACCCCCCAATAACCCCACTCATCTAAAATCTATCCCATCTTACAAATGGCTTGGAGTAATTGATCTTCACCGGCGCGCAGTCATTCCTCTAACCTTGTCACATGTCCGTGATTCACGGTACCTGCTGGGCACAGAGCTCCGCGCTCGCCTTTTCACAGGCAAAGGAATGGTGCCTGGAGAGCCCCAATCTAGTGCAAATTGTGGCCCTCCCCATCCTAATGCCCGGTGGGGTAGCCATAGCAACAGGTCCCAAAATCCATAACAGCAACGAGGCATGGGCCTCTTCAACCTGTCTCCACTCTTGACACTATAGATTTGAACTTGATGGGAATAGCATATTTCACATTCCCACATCCAATGGGAGTGTGTGGGAAGGTTAACAAGGGCAGAACTGACAATGGATGAACCCGGGCTCTATGATTAGACAGCCGATGGGGTTGGTGCCTCTTGATAAGTGAGGAGCTGAGCTCACAGTTCAGCTTTATGGTAATCAGCCGATATGGCAGCCTTCCGCAAGCCGTACATTACAGCAATGTAAATCATCTGCCTGTATCATCCCGCTGAGTAATCCCGCGAATCAGTAATTCTGTATACAAGGCAGAACATTCCCATGGGAACGAATGCAAAAAGAGCCTCTCCACGATATCACACTTGTATCGCAATTCAAAATTAAAAATCAGTCAGCTGTATCATCCGGCACTCCAGCTGCATTCAGCGTGCACTTGAAAATCAACACATACTGCAAATCCAAACAAAGGGATCGTAATGAGCCTTACCTTCATCAGGATCGGGGGGCCCGAACTCCATATCGTATCGCAGGATGTAAAAATTATTCCAAACGTAAAGCTGGTTGTCCCGTGGATTGTAATCCACCGCGGCAATGTACTGGTGCTGGTTGGGGAAGAGGATGTCGGTGTACTCGCCCTGGCCTAGCTTGGTGTTGTAGATGTAGTCGATCTGGCTCTTGCTGGCCTCGCTCTCGTTCTCCTCGTAGGTGGAGCGCACCACGTGCAGCACGCCACACACCATGAAGGCGTTGGACGCCGAGCGCTTGTCATAGGCCGTGTCCCAGGTGGCCTCGAAACGGAGAGTGTAAGGGTTGAGCTGGCTCAGTACAATGCGGCCATTGTTCTGCTCTGTGGCATAGATGACCCACAAGCCTTGCTCGTCCACAGCCAGGTCAATGTCTGTCTTGCCGCCCCAACGATAAGGCGAGGTGTCATGGTAGTTGGCATTGGCCACAATGGCCTCGCCACTCTTGATGCGTGTGCGCAGGTCGAACTTGACAATGTTGCGCGTGCGCTCCTTGTTGAAGAAAATGGCACCGTCATACGCCACAAAGCCTGTGCCGTCCACTCGGTGGGGCAGTTTGTATGTGGTGGTCTGCCGGCCGTTTCGGAAATCATCCAGCGATGAGTACTCGATCAGGGTGTCCGTGCGGTACGGCGTCCAGGGCATGAAGTAGATCTTGTCGCCAGCCTGAAGTGGGTCTTTACACCATGCGCCCGCCTGCTGCTCCGCTTCGAAGACAAACGAGGGCTCCCCAACAGCTTTCAGCGTCCCAGGACAAATGAAAACTGAGAACAGGCAGAGGAAGCGAGACAGAAAGTCAGATGCATACATCTTTTAAGACGATGAAACCCTCGCTTACACATATATTTTTTTCCTTTAACTTCTTTATTTATGTATCTGCCTATTATGTGTAGGTCAAACATGTATTTGCTGTGGCATATAAGCCACAATCTCATTTGGTGGTGTTGGTGCGACTGTAATTATGTGCATAGCAGAAAGGGAATACAAAAGGTTAAGAGAAGGAAGTGACTGGAAATGACGTTTGGAATTGGGCCTGCTCCCTGTGACTGCTCTCATACATGTTTAACTGGAAGGAACAGACAACAAAGACGGGAGACGGTAATAGTTACAAGACGGCAAAAAAGGTGCCCTGTAATTGAAAGGAGATGCCCGGCAACACACGACCATGGACAGGCATCGGGCTTGCCCCCCTTAAATAAATGTGTATGTTTTCTTTTTTGTTTGTTTGTTTTTGGAAAGTATGTACCTGCCCTTGGGTAACAAGAGGGCTTAGGTGTCTACCGGCTGTGCAAAAAAAATAAAAAAGCCATACCTTCAAAAAAATAAACACACATTCATGAATCATGTCTGAGGAGAGAACAAACAACACAAACTGGATGGGTATTGGGGGAGAGGGGTAAGGGGTGGGGCGGGCCGGAGAGGGAGATACATTGGTAGAGAATGAGAATGCTATTTCATACTGATAGGGGTGGAAGCAGTAAAGGCACGACCCCAAGGAAGTCACTGAAGCAAGATTAACTACAGATGGCCGAGGGGGGCCTTGGCACAAGATTACAGGTCCCTATATCAGAGCATAAGGGGCAGCCATCATGGTCTAGTTGTGGAGGGGTGGATGCTTGAAAAATCGTGGCACACAAAGACAGGGTTCATTCTTTTTTCTGCCTCACACTTCACTGCCACAGCAACCGCCACGTGTTAGGAAAGGATTTCCAAATGGTACAATGTGACAGGAGACTGTTTATATGTTTGAGATATGAGCATCACTCTCTGGATTCATTCGATGCTCAATATAACACCAGCTGATATTGTCTGGAAACAGGGGGTATTAACTTTTGGTATCTTAGTAGAAGTGTTTTTTTTGATAGATCTGTATAGTGTAAGGCCTTGTAAGGTTTTAATGTTGATAATGGACCGAATGCTAATTTAAGTACTGGCAGAAAGGACTAAATGTCAGTCTAACTGCACTCTGGAAAAGCAATGACATGTATGTTAAGCTCATCTGCTCTGGCAGAAACGTGACCCATATGAAATAGTGGTAACAAAATGCTGACTGGATATCGTCTTATTGCGGGTCATCATTGTAGCATGATTACCTGGGGAAGATTATAGTTGTATTGCTGCCCGGGGCACCTTTTAAATCCTTTCAGAATTACAGCCGTCAGTTGTACACAGCCACATACCTAATGGAACCTTTCAAGAATTTGTATGCAAAGAGCATCAATATGTTCATTATGGTTGCTAGAGATGGATTTCTATAGCCTAGAAATGCAAGTATGTATGTTATGCAGATACGTCTAGAAACACATCACGGGGCCTCAGTAGCTGTCCCCATGTAAGTCCAGTAAGTCTATTCAACTCAATTCGGGTCGTTTAATGGACTTACCCTAACGATAGCTTTTTAGGTCACCTATTGTGGATTGGTGGAAAACTTACATTTGCATTTGATTCTTTCTGATATATATATAACCTAACAAAACTAACCTTACTAACAAACTATATACAGTTAAACAGGCAGTAGCACTTAATTAAGTTAACTGCATGTGCACATAATACTGAAACAATGCTATAATAATAATTCAGTGACAATCACTGACAAAATCAGCAGCCATCCATTTGCATAAAGGGGTTGTCATTTTGTTTAGAGGGCCAAATTGTTGAAAGATCTGTATTACAACACACCCACACACATATTCAGCCAAATAGCAATGTGCTTAACTTTAAGCTGTATCTGGTAAAGTAGCTGCTGGAATTGACTAAACTTACTTGTGTTCGTTTAATGTTGATGTGTTGAGTGATGTGTGGGGAGCTTTGTGTTTGTACGACTGATGTAAAGCCTTGAACACCATGGGGTGGGTGTCAGGGAGAGGGGGAAGGTACAGAAAATCATGACACAAAACAAGGGGGCTGAGGGTTAGGGACCAGACCAGCCATTTACCTTTTTGCTCCACTTCTATTTTAAGCATTGGAAAAAGAGAATGGAAAGAGCGTAAAAGGGAGAGAGAGATTAGCATGAGTCAACTATAGAAATGTCTACAGATATACAAAACAATGTGTTAGCGGACAAGACCATGACAGCTAGACCTAGCTCAGGAAATGCACATGTAAAAGCTGTAAGAAATATTGCAGAGAAAGAGAGCGAGTTTTTGTGTGTGTGTGTATGTGTGTGTGTGTGTGTGTGTGTGTGTGTGTGTGTGTGTGTGTGTTTGAGAGAGAGAGAGAGAGAGAGAGAGAGAAAGAGAGAGAGACAGAGAAAAAGAGACAGAGAGAGAAAGAGACAGAGAGAGAGGGAGAGAGAGAGGGTGTGTGTGTGTGTGTGTGTGTGTGAGTGCAACTGTGCAGCATCCCCCTATTAATGCAGAGGCAGAGGTTAGATTAGCAACAGTGTTTTGACAGTCAGAGAGGAAGCGCATGGAACAGAGAGAGAGAGAGGGAAAGAAAAGAGAGGGAGAAAGAAAGAAAAAGAGCACAGAGGCGAATCAGCATGAAACTTGACACTAAGGTGTTTTCGGTGAAGTCAAAAGAGTCTCTGAGGACAAGACTAATTTGTCTTTACAGTGGAATCTGGTTTTGTACCTAGCGAAGCATGCTTTCCCAGTTTAATTTGTCTTGATGAAGCTTTGCCATCAGGTGACCACCATTGCATTAATTTTTAAACAACATCCAGATGTCATTGATCCAAAAATGTTTTTTTTTTTTTTTTTTTTTTTTTTTTTTTTATAAAATAGAAAAGAAAAAAAATATTTAGCCTGTATCAGCTGAGGAGCTTGACAACATGCAGTGCTTATGGCACAAAAGACTTTCAGGCAAAAATCAATGTCATGGCTTGTTTTTTTTGTAGGGTAGTGTCTTCTAACAACATCTCAACACTGGCATTTCTTTAGCTGTTTGCTTTAGGTCTAAAAAGGCGTTTTAAAATAAGGAATAATTGTATATGTGTATATGTGTAAATGTGTGTGTGTATATACACACAAACACACACACATAAAATTATTTCTTATTTCAGTCGAATAGCAAGAGATAGCACAGGACAATACGAGAGAAAGCAAAATACATATTGAGTGAGAGAGCAAAACATAGAAAGAATACACAAATGAGAAAGGTTACATCTGGAAAGGGGATAAAAACAAGCAGATACAGAGGGCTTGATTCTGGTGATACCAGCAGACAGATGTGAGCGCCAGCACTCCACAGCTGCGAAGACGAGGAGGTGTAAACAGGGTTAACGTTTGAAACAAAATGTCTCCCATGAGGATTCGGCAGAGGAGGAGTGGAATTTGCCATATAAATAGCTTGTATATTGTGAAATGCATGCAAAATTTACATAACCCTGTAACCAGGGGGGCTTTGATGGTAATTACCAATCTTTCAATACACATGGCAGAGTAAATAAATATAAAATATAGCTAAATTATTAGCTAAATCCTTAACAATAAAATCCTCTTAAATGCTAATCATTTGATTTGGTATGGTTAAGAAGCACTTATTAAAATACAGGCCTGAAATTTGAAGAGGTTGAAACTACTTACTGTAGGGGACACACTCGTACTGAACCTCAAGGTACTTATAGGTCCCTGGACATGGATCAGGAAAGACATCTGACCCGGTGACAACAATACATTGTGTCCGATTGTTACACCTGCAAAAGACAGACTTGTTTAGAGGCCATATCCCTCATGACTGTGTGGGTAAATTGATTTGGTCAACACATCTAACCATTTTACCTTCATTTTTACTACAGAGTGCTAACTTATGATGTGTTTGTGACTACTAGAGGTAAACTTAATCAAATTCATTCAGAGGCTAAGAGATCAAAACTGTCACATATGCCACACCAACATGTCTTTTTCAAATGCAAGCAAATTTTAGAAAAAAAAAAAGAAAATGAAAACAATAATAACTCTCTAAAGGCAGGTTGAAGCAGTTGGCTATATGCAATTCAAAACTACAGACACACACCTAAATGTTCTTAAAATCTTCAAAATGTGTTTTAAGAAACTCCGTTCAATTTATATTGAAAAGCTAAGATAGGGTTCTTTGTAAAGCTTTGAGGTGACCTTGACTATGAAGTGCTTCAGCTGCATTAAAATGTGTGGCCATTTGTTCTGAAGAATCTGTGTGTACTGTATATATGTCTGGGATAGAGAATCTTTTTGTGTAAATAAGGGATGAAATTGGTTCAGCTTCAATCAAGAATCCTCTATGCAGTGAGATTGGTGACACAACAGCAAACAGAGATCCGTCACAAACATTTGCCATAAAAATGAGAATTTCAACAACTTGCAGTCTGGTGCTAAATATTTAAGAAGGTCAGAAGCAAAGTCAATAAACTCTTTAACAGTTCATGAAAAGATGAATGCCTGTGTTTGGTGCGTGTTGGTCTCATTAACACAGCATGCAATCGCTCTCAAAATAATTAAAATGCTGTAAATTAATTACACCCAACTTTTGCTTAACCACTTCATGAACAATGTCTACAATATGCAGGCACAAAATTATTCACATAAAAACTATATTTGATCCTAAATAATCGCATGCAAATAGCTGAGGATTTCAATAATTTACAGCACTAACTAATGGCTTGGTTAGATTACACAACATTACCACGATTTGCCCCTAAATAGTTGTGATCGAATTTGATTTTGAAGGTCGGGCACAACATTGAACAATGAATCAGACCTTTAATATGACATTCATCATAACTTGTTTTGCATTCTATGACTCCTAGACAAACAGACTGGATTGTCATTTTTTTGTGTACTACTGTTGACATAAATAAGCGATGTAAGCAACAACACACAGAGGGTCCTTGGTACTATATCATTTAACGTGACATGGTCAATCATAAACAACAATCGTAAAAGACTAAAAGAAAAATCATATAAATTGACCAAGCCATAACATATAAAGTCAGAAAGGAGAAAAAAAAATAAAAACAAAGATGCAGCCATTCTTATCTTCTAAAAATATTTTTCACTGAAATGTTTACTGTAGTGATACTAAAGCAAGAAGCTTGGCAGATAAGCTTTGTCAGATAAGACAGATAAAACAAAATGTAAGATCTTTATGTTTAGGAATCATCTCGTTTGAGTGAGTCTGCACTAAAACACCTCTGATCTATTTGAGATTCTGCTGCACAAAAATTGCGTTGTCCTTGCGTCATTTCCTATGCTATCCAGACTAGCATCACAGCCAACACACACTCCCTCAGCCTTACTGGTGACTATACGACAACTCTGGCTGTGAGCAACCCTAGAGTCCCAGACTGGAAATATTAATTAAGAAAAATCTCATTATCCTCACCCCAGGGCCATAACTGCAAGTTATTCTAAAGGGGACGTGAGCAAAGGGAAGGTTACTAAAACCCAGGAGAACATTCTGCCCCAAATCCGAAAAGTCCAGTTTGTCCCCCTCTCTCCATCTCCTCTGCACGCACTCCCACCACCTACGCAATGACGTACCAAGGACAACAATTGATAAGGCCAGTCCTGTTACAAAGACTCTTTTTATTGACAATAACTATGATACAACACAACATAACATGGAAGTTATCCACATAGAAATGCTGTGAATACACCTTGTGGGCTATGGGACTTGCTGAACTGCTACTGCTCTATGTTGACAGTTTTCACCTTGACCCGAGTCATGCTTATGATATCACAGCACTGTTCCATCCCCCTCCCCTGTCCACACACACACAAACACACACACACACACACACACACACACACACACAATGTGTGGGTGCATTATAAATGAGCGTGCCTGACCAGTAAAAAAAAAAAAAAAAGGAGTCTCCTCTTTGGTTGTACACTTGGTATGCACCTTGAGGAGAGGCTGTCAGCTGTGCTGCTCTTTTTCCCCAGGGAGTTTTGTTTTTGTTGAACTCAGCGTGACCCTGTCTGGCCTCATTTGAGACATAACTGTGATTTTGTTTAAAAACAATCGTTAGGCTGGCCTCTTTGTTCTCCTGGCGATGCCCCCCAACAACAGGGCTGCCCAGTTGAGACGCGCTCAACTCTTGAAAGGGTAAACCAACTGTTCAAGGAAACGTACTTCCTTTAAAAAAGGAGGGAAAGTTTCATAGTTAAATAAACATGTACAAGGACAGTGGAATTATTTCCCTGACATATCAGTGCAGTGGTGTGGTTTGATGTGGATGATTTTAATTAAAGTGCCCCAAGACTGCTTCATTTTTTTAGGAATTCAGGTCTTTACAAACCCACAACGGGCATGAGTGTTGTGTGCTGTCAATCACAAACTGATATGGCCTAGAGGACAGTCTCTGATGTGAGTTTAATGGTAATCTATTCCACTGATAAGAAGACCACTGGAATGGATCATTTCATTCGGTTCTTTTCTGTAGCCACTATTGAATATTCATGACACAGAATAATGAGTGCAATGGTAACTCTCTCAGAACGGAAGACTTTTGGGAAAATCAGTACCATTTCTAAAGTCCTACCTTGACTCTGTCGACCTTGAGACATATTAACCCTGTTAGCCTTACACAAGCAGCTCTAGATTACCATTCCACACACCTTAAAATCTAAAACAAATCATATATTTGAACTAAGGTCATTGGATTCGGTGCGCTTTGTTGTAAAAGTTGATAGGACCTTGGTTGCATGTCTGAACTGAGCCTGAGTGGGAACATGTGCTAAGAAAGCACAGCTGTGGAGGCAGTGCTCTTGATGTAAATAAACAAGAGCATGTTGCACAAATGATGACAACACAGATATTTGTGTTTATTGCCAGGCAAGAACTAAGATATAACAAAAACAACATCCCAAACATCCAGATGGTAGAGGAAAAAAAACGTAGATGAAACACTTTAATATCAAATATTGTGCTTATAGTACAATTCTGCAAGCTGTATTCACACTGTGTTCAGGGTAGTATTTTTGTGTGCTTGCTACATTATGAGTACATAAAAATAAACAATTAATAGAATAAATAAGACATTTGCATGCATAACCCTCTCCAATGCATTAATCTCAAAGTTTATAGTTTTGCTAAATTCCATGGACTATGTATACATTTAGCGCACTACTCTTTTTGCATTTTACTCTAACGACTTTAACCAGTGTTTTTTTTCTGAATTTTGTGATTCTAAATGTGGTCAATGTGTCTGTGTAGGTTAAAAGTCAGGAAATCTCTAGTTCTTTTTTATATATTTTCTTGTCATGTTATTCTGATGAAATGAATTTCGGGTAGGACTACATAATATCCCTATAATATGGATACAATATTAGTCCCTTGAAACAAAGAAAACCATAATCCAATGAGCCTTCCAAAATCTTTTAAAAGTCAGAGTACCACACAGAAAGCCAATGCCTGGTGGAGCATGGCCAGCCAGCAGCCACTGCTGGTTAGTGCATTTTAGCCGACGAATGGAGTTGGTTGCGGCTTTTGCAATTTTAATATGAGGCGCTTTAAATATACACTCAACCAGGTGGCTAGGCCTTTGGAGCATTTGTGTGTGTGTGTGTGTGTGTGTGTGTGTGTCTGTGCGTGGGTGTGTGCATGTAAGCATGTATCTGTGTGTGTGTATGTGTGTGTGTGTGTAATTGTACACAGTGTGGCAGCAACACAGGAGTGTCCTGGGAGAGCCGCGCAAGCACAAGTGTCACTAATATAAATGGTAGGTGCACAGAGCATTACTCAGGCTGGGGAACCTAGCCACAGCGTCTCTGCACAGGGAATTAAAGCAAGGCGCACACTTCAAGAGCTCTGAGAGAGCAAGACTGCTGTTAGAGCTACAACGAGATAGAGAAGGCACATTCTTCCCCCACCAGTTAAATGGTCTGGACACGGCAAGGATGACAGATTACATGTATATATGTCAAGGAGTGCAGACGTGTGGCAAGAGACAGTGAATATAACCCATTAGCAGGATTAATTGGCCAAGCTTGTATTTCAAACCTCTGATAATCCCATCCGTGTAAAGTCGGGATGAGTGCTGTACCAAATTAATTTGGAATGTGCAGTTATGCACCGGCATCACGCACAGATAATCGGGCTTCCTTTTTGGCTGATGGCTACCCTTCTGTGTTCTGCAAAGCCATAACTATAAAGGCAGGATGGAAATGCTTTATCTGGATCCATCGCTTCAGCAGGAAATGAAGTCCACATTTCTGGTCTGAGCAGTGCTGAGCATGAGAGCGAGTCTTTACCTTTGCGATATGATTTTGTAGGCGTCGGGGAGGTAGCAGTTGACATTTTCCATCTGGAAAGGGTCAGCATCACAGATCTTGTCATCAGTGCGCCCATAGTTTGCCGTCTCAATCATGATGACGTCGCTCCCTGGGCAGCGGAGATCGATGGGATAGCCCTCGCACGAGAGCTCCCTCCTGACCAGACCGAAGGGCAAGGCAGCACGGCTGAATGCTGCAAAGCAGACATACAAAAATCCAAGAGTTACTTTATTTTTATGTTAATTTATCCATATATTATTATTATAACTTTTATTTATTGAGGTTAGTCTTGAATTAAAAAAAAATCCTTTGCTGGATTTTGGTCCTGAAACGGAATGGTCATGAATAGTAGCAGTACACATTTATAGATACAAAATAATAAAAGCAGAAAGCAAAAGACATTTCAGGGACACAAAGAAGGATACAAACAATAGATGAGAGATTTATAACAATGACGTGAAGCCATACAGCAAAATGCCAGCAAGTCATCATGTGCAAATGATCTGATGATTTAGGCACACATCTGTTTTGACTTAGATAAAGATGCAACAGCACTGATGGAATTACTAGTTAATTAAACTGATTGAATAAAAGTGCATTAAACATTGGGAAGTGTTCAAAATATTTATTTTGGTTCTGCTCAAAACAAAATCCTTTGAAGAGCATTTCACTAACTGCCAGTTTTATTTTAATCACAAATTGTTGCTAGATTTATTTTCAAAAACCCCCAGTGAAGGGTTTTGTAAAGGGGAAATTATAGCCCTCCATTTTGTACGCATAACATAGTGGTGTGTCAAGATTCCTGAAAATAACTCAACACTGAAACTTCTGTTGAGCACACACACCAGTTTCAACCACCTTCATGAATTCCCAGGGAGTTATTGAAACCTCAAAGTAAATTCGAACTCTCCCATTGACACCTTCTGAGAGTACTTTTCACCAAACGAACACAGGAAAGGAAAAAAACGGTACTGCAGAAGCATGAGGTGTAATTTAATCCATTTTACAGTCCTGGTGATCGAAGGAAGGACTGCCTGGTGTCCACACAGGAGGAAAAATCTATATATCTGCAGTACAGACATGAACATATCCAGGTGGCAGTTTACAGAGAAATTAACATTTAATACGGCCTCACTGTCCTTTCAAGAAATTATTTTTCAATGGCAATTTTTTTTTGTCCAAGTGAAGTTAAACAGCGAATGCGGCAGGATGCAAAGACAAAGGGAGGCAAGAACAATATCGAGGAAGCAGAACAAATATGATCAATATGGAGTACAGGGTAACCTGACTTTCACAACCGATTACCTATATCTAAGACTGAGCTTGGTCTGGATATAACAGTCACCTTCCAATTCGCTGAGATGAGATTAACAAGTGAAAGATGTGCAGCTCTTGGTTTTGAGTGTTGAACTTCCCTTTATCACATCTGAGGTAAATATTAAATTGAAAATTAATTCAAATTCTTCTCTAGAAAAATGAATGTTACAGTCCAGAGTTACACATATTGACCAGCTGACTCATAATAAATCATTCAACTAAAGAAAAATCATTAACTGAATTTTTATATCGTCATGTCAGTTTCCCAAGCTTCCCAAGTTCTCCTAAACAAAGGGTTGGCACATAATCACAAATAAAAGGAGTGTTCCTATAAACAAAAAATGGAGGCATGAATTGTACTGTACATGACTTAAAAAAAAATCCACAGCAAATCATAGGTCACACCACTGTGAGTGAACTGCCAATAACCACAGTTGTTAGCAGCAACAGTGCGTCCCATGAGGGCAGCTGCCATTTGTGTTTTCTGCTCTGCGCACACCAATTAGCCCCCTTTCAGCCTGTTGCCTTGGGGAGTAAGAAGGCGCTGCAGCCCCCCCACCCCCTACCACTCCAAACCACTGTCTTGTATTAACACTAACCATCTCATTTAGCACCCTGCTGCTAATTTCCAGGCAACACCTGATGGCCAAGCCCATTCCTACACGCACTGCTGAGATCGAGTGGGAAGTGTGCAGCCGCCGGAAGCCTCTAGTGTCTGCTAAGTGCATTGCTGTGCCTTGCTCTGTGTTCTTTTCCCTCTGATGTTCCTTTTGAGTCAGATTCACTCCCACCTCTCAGCCTTGCACTCAACTGGCACCATTCAAACTAAGGTACAAAAACACATTTTCTTTGTCCTTGCGTGTTACATTTGTTTACTTATGGGTGAGCGAGAGACAGGACTGATATATGCTGTACATTCAGGCACACTGAGAAAGGAGAGATGGAAAAAAAGAAAATCTTACTGACAGTGCTATAAATAAAAAAAAAAAAAAAAAAAGCTTTTGACAACCAGAGGTCATTTGACAGCACTAAGGGTAGTCTTTAGACAGTTAAAAAGCATGAAATAAATGGATTCCTTTCAGCTGAGGTGTTTGCCACTTTGTTGAATGAATTAGTGTGTATCAGAGTGTGACAAACTGCAGTCAGCTGGACAGAAATATCATTAGGCTGTACATTGGCTTGTAAAACTGATGGGGTTCGCTCACTGGCTCTCACTCTGGTGAGAGGAAGCCCAACAGAAAGCAGAGGCACCGTTGAACACGGGCGCATGGAATTCACTAACCCAAAGTAACCCATTATTTCATGCTAAAACCTCCATTAAGCACATTTTGAAAAATATTTTGAGATACAAAATACAGGCTTTGGAAGGGTTAGAAAAAAAAAGTCTGGTCCTGTGTTGACCTAAGCCATCCATAACTTCAATAAAGCTCAGGCCGAAATGGTGCAGAAGCCAAAACAGGCCATTCCTTGGATTCACTGCAAAGACTGAAGAATGGCTCAGTGGTCATTGCTCATAGTGTGATGTGACAGGTTTATCACACCGAGAACAAAGTGCAGGGGCAGAGCGGTGTGCGCTTCAAGAGTTCTCAAAACTATGCGAGACAAACCGCGCCGAGATGCTGCCTCAGTGCATGACCACCTCCCCTCACATGCGGCTCTGCAACAGCTCACCGCCAATCCACATACATCACAGATCTGCGGTCTGATCTCCAACAGCTGTCAAGAGAGGCCTTACAATTGATGAAGCCTGGGGCTTGCCTTCCACCCCACCCCCAAGTCTTGGACAGATCTCAGTGGGCTCGGGGGGTTACGAGGCAGTAAATCAATAATGGGGAAGGGAGTATCCAGACTGACCTGGGAGCGAACAACAAATTACTTTGCCATTCAGTATCAGGCAATTGGTATCTGAGGAAAGACTCACAAAGCCTGCACTGTCACTGGTGGTATTCAGTATAGTAAATGACTCTCTTACACATGGAAAAAAAAAAGTTAGTTACAGTAGGGACACATGAAATGAGCTAATCAAAAACACTTGAGGAATGTGCGACTGAACATGAAGAGTGTCAAATAAAAGATGACAATCAGTGATCAGCACAAATACGTTAGGGTACAGATGTTGTGTTTGCCTCCACATATTTTCAGCTTGAATACAACTGAAGCTATTCATTCTCTATAGTCATGTCCTTCAGCTAAGGTTGCAGCAACTTTACTTCTGTTCTGAGAATGGAGGAATGGAGGTTATTGGTGTTTATGGTTTTCAACACTAACACACAACACAACGTATTTTTTAAAGCATGGCTGATTGCTCATAAATCAATACATTATAGAGTACTGTTACCAACTGTGGGCTGTGTGCTACTATCAGCCTGCACAAATGAACAATAATATGAAACGGTGAAAACAACACACACACAGGTGAGAAAGCCAATACAGGAAATGGATGTATCATGTACCATTGTACCATATGTACCATTTTCATGAAACTTATAAAAATGACAGACAATAACCTCACAATTAAAGTTGACCTCTAGCATTTCTCTATCTAAAAAAATGTGTGTAATATGCGCTGCAGATTCAAATTAATGCCCTAAGAGAAAGACAAACAAAAGCACAGTCCAACACTTCTAGAGCAGAAACCTCTCATCCTCCCTATCTATCTCTCCGTCTTTATCTCACTTCTTCTTCTAAATTAAATCATGTTGAGGGGGTGTCCTAGGCAGTAAATAATATATTACATGGAATGCTCAATCCAATTGCCATGGCAACTGGTCCAGCAGTGCCCAGTGCTGTAATTGGCTGTGATTCTCCTTCTCCTGGCCTTGTTGACATGGAACCTTATCAGGCATTCTGGTCAGTGACTGGGAAAAGTAGCTTTTCTTATGCCTCCTCCTGACCACCTCCCTAAGCCTGCTATTGAGCTCGAGTGAGAAGGCAGTGGCCAATGCTGCCACACAATGTGTTGCATTCTGGGAGCATCCTTCTCTTTCAGTGTGTGGACCATAATTTACGGGTATGAAGCCCTTTCATAATACAAATTTTGTTTTCTATCAACACCCTTGAAATTGGATGTGGCACCAAGCCCCAGCTGAATGCATTTGGACAAAAAATTGGGGGATGGGAAGAACAAGTGGTGGGAAACAAGTGGAAAGTAGGAGAGGAAAAAAGGATGCGCCTCAGTGGCACATTGCCATCATCAGAGGGGTTCTGAGCTAACAAAACTGGGTCAAAATGTCACCTCACTCTGACCGACGGACTAGCAAGCCAGCTCATAAGATGACCCACAGAGGTCCTTCCTGTTTCTCCTGCAAAGGTTTCGGTCGGGGGTGGTTGCCTTGGCAAGGAGTGAGACTTATCCCCAGTGACCCATGACCTTCACAAACATACCTGACAGAAACACTTCAGCACTAGCAGTGGGTGTACCAGTGTGTACCAGTATTTTCTCCCTGGCGGGCCTGTGGCGAGAGGAAATCTGGAGGAGGATGGGGGTGGCGGCAGTAGACTACAGAGGCGTTGGGTGACGCTTGTCATACTCCATTAACGGCCCTTTGATTGGCCTTTGTGGTTGAGGAACGGCAAACAGCTGCATGCAAATTCACAGTGGTCCCTTCCATGCACCACCCCCACCCCTTGGATTCAGCCTTATTGTTCTGGGCCTCGGCTTGACAAGGACGCTTTCTCAGGGGGTGGGGTGGGATGGGTCAGAGCGGTGAGGGCGTGGAGGGGGGAAGAAGCAGGGTGTAGCCTTTAGCTGTGTAAGAATGGCCCCATGGTGGACTCAGCAGGAGACTCCTGGAGAGAGCTAGTCTTTTTTTGTCATTTCATTCGCGATATTACTTGTCACGACATCTCAAGAAGAAAGAGAAATATCCAAGTCAAGCGTTGCCCCCATTGCGTTTATGCCCCCATAATCCCATATCCGGACATGGAAAAGGCAAACTGTACAGTTTCCAAAACATGAAGTTTAGATTTTCAAGGGGATTTACAAAATAGGGGGGAAATCGAAAGCACATTTGAATACTTCTCATGTCAGAAAAAAAGCAAAACAAGACCCCCCCCCCCCACCCCTCTTTATCAGGGCTTTCTGTATAGTCCTCGATATCTCTTATAGAACAATATGAATGAGTTTAAAGTATCCAACCACAGAGCCCAGATCAATGTTCTACAAAAAAATGAGTCTTTTTATGAATCAATTATGTGAAAACAGCAAAGCATAATGCAGCCATAAGTAACCAAAGAAAGGCATCTATGACACATCGACTGCTGGAGGCTGTGTTCATATCGTCAGAGACATATACAACGTGCTATATCGGACCTCAATGCATGATGGCAAGAGCAAACGTAATAGATTGTGAATTCCTGAGCATGGAATGCCTCTATGAAGCATACAAGGCCACGCTCTCTCTCTCTCTCTCTCTCTCTCTCTCTCTCTCTCTCTCTGCCTCATGTAACATTCATGCCAGCTCACCCTGCCTCCTGGTAAATAGCTATCACAACTGAAGGAAGGCAAGACATGGTCCAACCCAAAGGCAAAAACAGACCTTCCTGAGTAGGTGCTATTGAGAGCACTAGATTCCCTTGCTTGCATTCTGCAGTAACAGAGAAGTGTATGTCCATCTGTGGCAAGGACTCATTTTGCCCGAGCTGATGTGCTTTCAGATACACTCGCATTAGGTTCTTGAGGTGCTATTTGTATTCATGACAAAGCCGTTCTCTACGGCTCATCTGAGAAGTGTTTTGCCTCAATACCAGAACCAGTGTGAGAGCCAGAGGAACAAATCATGCACAGCATGCAGATCCTTTTTTTTCTTGTTCCACTGTTTTCTCTTCCTTTCTTTCTTTTATTGTTTATTTGTCTTTCTTTCCTTCTTTCAATTTTGTTTTTTTCTTTCTTTCTTACATTCTTCACCATTTCTTCCAAATAAAACCCAGTTTCATTGTTTTTTTTTTAGCTTTGAGACTTTCTGCTTTATGTGGCATTACTAAAATGCATTTTAGTACATGCAAATATTTAAAGAATGCTACAGTGAATAGTATGGAGAAGCTGTAAGACGTCTGGCCCAGGTTTAGACACTTGGAATCCAAGTCAATCCCCTAGCAAAAGCCTAATATAAAGACATAGTCAAACGTGCCAACACTTGTGCTTTTTGCCTTTCCCCAGACCTGGACAGAAACTCGTGTTAAGTCATGGGAGTGGTCCATTGCTTTTCTCTGCCTTTCTTTTGACACATTCCTGGCTGATGGCTATGGTGAAATACACCTTTCCCCAGAGGCCAAGATGTATAACAGGATTCTATCTGAAAGCATTATCTCTGCACAGGTGCAACATACACGGCTGTAGACTAATAACAGCTGAGTCCCCACCTCCTAAGAGGACCGTGAGCTACATGAAATCAGCAGGATGGGGCACATGGGCCTCCAAAATCAATATGAAAGCCCTTCTGGCAATCTGACGGGCTTGTTTAATCTGGTGTTTAATTCTCCATTAATGGGGCCCATGACCCTTGACCTTATTCCCCCCTACCAGCGGAAGCCATTTTAAGGAGAGAGATATGATTCATAATGAGGCATATGCTCATAATCCTCAAAGGATTACTAAAGTAATCCATGCTAAGACTTTTCAAAATCCCTTGTGAATTTGCAATCATTAATAATGCACTTGTATTTCTGAATTATTATTATTATTATTATTACTACTACTACATCTACTTCTACTACTACTACATACTACTACTACTATTACTATTACGAAAACAGATGGTGAGGAAAAATTGCTGTTACCTAAAGAAATGGTGCGTCAAGACACATTACTTAGTACACATATTCACAATACTGAAGACCAAAATGGTTGTCTGGATGTGCACACCGCAAACCATTTCAGTTTCAGACAGCTGGAGTTAAATGATATACGGAGAGATGGGGGACAGGGGAAAACAAGGAGAGTGTCAAAACAACCATTAGTTCACTGTTGTGAAAGAACCACTGACTGGACTGTCCTAAATTCTAAGATATTAGTTTTTTTTTTACTCATGACTGCGCAGTGTCATTGAAAGACAGAAAAATGGCCTTACCTCGCTGACAAGTTTTATCACCGCATTTATGTTCAGTGATCTTTCACAGTTGACAATGCAGTTCTGAATATGAATTGATTTTCTGGACTTTCAAACCAGCTAAAATGATACAAACATTCTAAACAAACATATTTTCTGGGGAAAAAAAACGGACAGTTGTTTATTGGTAGTAGGTACAATACATTGGATGTTTTGATGTAAAAAAAAATAGAGGCCATAGTCCCAAAGAGGAACAGAAAATCTTCTGAACATTTTACAGAGCCATACTCGCACAGCTAAAGGATGCGAATTGCAGTTTGATGGCAATATGCTGGCAGTGTAACGTTTTAAAGCTTTACTTTTTATGACTATTTTTATTACATTTTGTGGTTTCCTTTCCTCCACCCAGAACTGCACAGCCCATAGCCTGGGTGGCTGATGAGAATAACTCCTCTACACTCTTCATAATACTACATGCCATCAGTTTGGAATAAACTGTCTTACAAAGGGACACTTCAAATAGTGGTGAAAAATTGCATAATGCCGCTTTAAAGCTAAACTAGTTAAAAGACTGTACTTTTTTTCAGGTTTTTTTTGTTTGTTTTGTCTCTGTTTTGGCCATACTATTTTCTTAGGTTTCACAGATCAACTTGAAACTTGATTGTAGCATGTCTTGAGCTGAAATAGAAAGCGCTTAGCACTATTTGCACAGTAGCACACAAATTGTTTTGTGTCATTAACATTTTCATTGGAGTCTACATTTACAATGAACATCTTTTCCTTAAAATAATCCTTGGAACTCCTGGTATACAATTAGGTTTATATTGTTGCTTATACAAAATGCTAAAAATAGAACCATAGAATGATACAACACACTGATTCTGATGGTCAACTCAGAACATAATTATTCTACCATTTCAGTGTAAAGCTGAATGCGAGCAGAATAAGATTCTCTCGTTATGGTTAGCAGCTGTGTATTGACACTATTCACAATTTTCCTTATTAGTCTAGCAATTAATCCAATCAATTTAGTGGGGATTTTCATTGTCATTGTTGTTGTTTTTGTGTTAATAAATCACATTTCATCATGACTAATTTTTTCAAATATGATTTATGGCCAGTAGAGGAGCATCAATTCAGCAGCAATGAGCTGCACACTCATTCTCCAGCCAGCTGGCATCCCGATGGTGTGAGAATGTTAATGGGAGAAGTCTACTGCCGCACCCTCACTGACCACTCGACCATATTCCCCCAACTGCTACCAACTGCAGAAAATTCTGTGCAGAATTTTCCACAGCACACACACGGGCTGGAGTGCATGTGTGCACGCACACACACATACACACACTGAATCTTCACAGACACATACACACACACTCGCGCGCACACACACACACACACACACGCACACAGCATGGCTTTTTAGATGGGAGGAAGACCCAAATTAGCTCATCTCTACCTGGGCAAGACCTCCTGTGGCTCTCCTGAAGACCTGACAACCCTCTTTCTTCAACTCGCTGAAAATCTTTTTTCTTTCCAGCCAGTAATCAATAAACCTCAACGGAAATAAATACACCGAAAATAAAGAGGAGAGCAGAAATAGCGAATGTTTGAAGAGAAAGGATAGTGGGAAGGGTAAAAAAATATATATTTTGAAGCTTGACTTATGATTGCTGTACAGTTTTTTATACAATGTGAAGGGCATTTTCCCCTTTTACCTGCTAAGGTACACAAATACGCATCCAGTCAAACTCATAAATAATGGGAGGCTTAAGCAGACTGAGGCCTTTCAACTGAAGCATGCCCAAGTCCTTCACAGCAATTTAAATGTCACTGGTGAGGGTTCAGGATTTAGCAGAGTGCTAAACGTGTCCCTCAACATTTCACCAAGCAAGTGGAGGAAGACAAGGTCCAGATGCATTCTGCTGCCAGAGACACCTTTATCTCCTTGAGCTGCCCATTTGGACTGACTTAAGCACAGTGACCTTGCCCCCCACTCCCTTCCCATCCCCCATCCCCATCACTGATTCCTCACACACACACACACACACACACACACACACTAGCGCGTGTACACTCCACCACCCAGAAGTCGATAGGGGGGAACAAGCGAGGCCTCTGATAAGGAAGCTCCACATCGGGAGAGCTTGGTGACGGACAGTTTCCTGTCCTCCTCCTCGATAAGTCTTTGTGCCCTGTGCACTCAATGGGGGAATATGCTACATGGAAGGGTCAATAGTGATAGCACAGAGCAAACAAAAACATTCTTTGTGTTCCGAATTCAGACAACACCACCACCTCCCCTTCCCCCTTCTCTCTCTCTCTCACTCTCTACGCATACTTATTGAATTTCCCGAACTGCAGAGCCTGGATGCCTTATCTTTCTCTGTTTATACCTGCAAATCACCTCTGGAGCCTTTGTTTGCAGGTGACCCAGCCTCACGTGACATTTAATTCTCCAGTACAAAGTGTAGTCATGCTTGATGCCAGCCTGAAAGGATTACTCCCACATTGCTGCTCAGAAAACACCCATCTTCCTCTAAAAAACACATGCAGACGTTTAAACTGCATTCTGTTATTTGATGCTTAATTATTATTTTTTTCTTGTGCATATATTGCCATTTACTCTTGGTGAAAAAAAACTACTACACCGACAACAATAATTATCCAGAGTATTATCATAAATAAAGAATTAAAAAAAAAAATAGCAATGCATTAAGAACACAGGCATGTGAATGTGAATTCTTGATCTGCCGTAATTGTTACAAGATAAACCGTTCCAAGCCAGCCCTCAGAGATTGAGATTCTCTTTCACAAACAATACATCTTACTAAAGCAAACTCCCCGAGACACATTCATGTTTCAGAATTAATGGAGAGAAAAAAAAAGAAATGTCTGGTTTGGTGCTTGAGACAACATTAGTGCTGGAGTCAATCTTAGACAAGTCTGAGCGAAAGCTGAATTTGCAGTGCTTAATAAGTGTAAACTAAGAGAAGGATTTTCGGCACTTAATATCACACACTTTCATTTCAGGTTGTCTTGTGTTGCATAAATATTGGTTTACAACCAGTGAGATGTCCCATTGTGGCAAGTCTATCCTGACAACTTGATTAAAGGTAAAAGCTTCCTTTATATATTAAATGTATTGCTTTGTCATAACAGCTGTCAACCAAGTGGACCGCAAAATGGAATACACAGACTTCCATGAGCTTACATTAAGGCAAAGTGTTCATTTATAACCACACTCCCATTCTATACTCTATTCACAGACGCAAAGCAGATCTCTCCATTACAAAGAAGGGATGAGGTGCACATAAAGCTATGAGGGCCTACAGGGAGGACATGAATGGTGGAAAAAAAAGTCCCTGGCTCTGTAATCTCTATGTCTTTTGCTTATGCACAGGCGGGTGTGAATGGATTTGGATCGTACGTCAGTGACAGCGAAGGTTAGATTTATTGGCAGGCTTAGGTACCGGCATCAAACTGTCAGGCGGCGCTGCGGCCACCCCATTAGTTGGGCCATGCGTTCATCACCGAGCCATAAAGTCGAGGAGTTTTACAGGCACATGTAAATACGCAGTAAAGCGTCGGCACTGCTGGCTCGGGGTGGGGGTAAATCCTACGGGGCCCTTGGGAGCACTCCCACAGAGGGGAATTTGCCCCGGCCCGGGCTGCCTCTGCTGCGCTCTGCCTCGCATCTGGACCGACTCTGCTGGGGGGTCACATGGCCTTTGAAACTCCCTCACAATGAAAAATTGATCTCAGGCTTGCTCTGCTCATCCTCCTTCGGGTTACTTGACGTTCCACTCATCTGCCGGCATATTAATTATCAACCCAATGCAGCTAATGCCTCCCTTTGAGTAGACACGGGGACATGACACTTCCTCCTCTTAATATGTGTGGAGGGGGAAATGCAAAAAGAGAATTGCCGATGCTTCCAAGGAATTCTTGATGAAACGCGATGAATGCTTGAGTGAGAAACACACACTCAAGTCCATGTGAACACACACAATAAATCATAGCTGCGGATATTCTGTGAGGCAAATATTCATTGGGTTAATTCCAGCTGAACGCAAGACCCAGCTGGCGTAAATGATGCTAAATTCATGGCTGTCACCTAATTGTGAAGTATCTAGAAAAACTGTTAGATTCAAAAAGTGATTAACAGACTGCGCCCTACACTCGCCTCCTGTGCGTACATCTCACAAAGTAGCACACACAAAAAAATAACAGAAAATTTTTACATGCCTCTGGCACACACAGATTAAATGAGGGCTTAGGTGGGATTCTGAATATAAACCTAATACAGACATCAATATTCAGGGACCGCCACCACCAGCGTACACACATCCAATCCCACATTTTAGGTTCATTATCAAAACAACAGTAATAGACGAGTTCCCAAAGTAATAGAAATCCCAGTTAAGTGGACCGACGGCAGTATGGCATCAGTGTTTTCTCATGTATCTTTTTTTTCTAGTGGTAGTTTATATCATTGTCTCACACACCCACTTTCATCTCTTTTTTTATCATCTGAACGACTATTTCAACAAGCGTCTGGACAGACATACAGCATCTTCTAGCACCATTTCATCTACATACAAGTACAAAAAAAAGCCTGCCAGGCCTACTTGGGAGTCGCTTTCTCTTCCCACCATATTCATTCCAACACGTCCGTCATGGCCAGATTACAGAACAAGCGATAAGGCCGTTCTTGTTTCATGGATGATTTCCGTTTGGGCAGAATAGCACAAGAAAGGGATAAATCATATCTCTGCGTGCTTGTTCTGGGTGCACTGTTTCATCAGTCATGTGAATCTCCCATGGCAGTGTTGCGATAATTCACGATAGCCCTGTCATGGATGATTCAGACAAGCACAATGCAAAAAAAAAGAGAGAAAACAAAAACAAACTGAGCGTAAACGCGGACGACAGAATGGACATTTATGACTGAGGACAAATGTAGAGCTCATGCAGAATGCCAATCCAAATCTCTCTTCCTTTCTCTCTCTCACTCTCTCTCTCTCTCTAAAATACGGTGAGAGACAAGTAGTGTGCAGAGAGCTTCAGGGATACTTCCCATCTGTGAGGCAAACATAGTCAGACTTCTCTTGGAATGGTGCTGACTCTTACAACCTTTGTCTAAATGAATCTGGTCAGTTTGTGTGTGTGTGTGTGTGTGTGTGTCTGAGAGACTGGCTATTTGTCAACTCAGGAACAGGTTCAGCCACTCTTGCCCACTGGCATCTGTTCCTCTCCGGGACAGAGGGTTTAGGTATTGCTGACCACAATCCCTGTGGTTTTTGCCTCTGAGGCACAGCTCCTTAGGCTTAAACAGAACTGTTTGATGAGATTTTCAGTGTCTGAAAAGTGCTGATTAAAAATACTTTACCATGAAAAACATACAGCAAAGAAATGCATGTTTCTCGCAAGGGGCAGATCAGTTCAACACAACCACGTTAAGAGATTTAATCTAGGGGTCCTTTCATTTCCAGAGAACATTTACACCCCCCCTCCCCTCAACAGGAGCTCAAATGCACTTGGCAAACAAACTGAACTCATGCAGAAACCACTGCTTTTAGTTTTCTGTCCACAAGCCAAGGCGCTCCACAGCCCAAAACACACAATGTTGCTCGATGTTAAAATGATCCCTCGTCTACACTGGGGTGTCACAGACAATTAACTACATGCTGAATTGTTGTGCATTTCCATGTAGGAACCTTTTGGATGGGGTAGCAATCTCATAGCTGGCATTTAACAGATATCCAAATGTTGACGCAAATAAACTACAACCACTAATCCACCCCACCTTGGCTTTGAAGATAATGACACCTATTGCCATGACCTGGCAGGTGTAGGCTTGCATTTAAACCACCTTTTTTGTGACTGCATGTACTGAATCACTGAATCCCATTGTAACTGCACTCTTTCTGTCTATGGGCTTAGGGTTGGGCCACCCACCTCCTACTATGTTTTACCATAACCCCCACCCTGTAGGTGCCCCAAGTTTACATTCCCACAGCTTCCACGCCGTATATAACACAGTTAAGTCAAAGGAGTGCAAATAGGTTAAGTAAATCAGTTTTTAATCTCTGTTTGAGAAAACAGCAGCAAACGATCAGTTAGCGCTCATAATCAACATGGCTGTTAGACAAGATGGATGCAATGGAACCCTCTTATGATATTCTACACTTAGGTAGTGCTAAGTGATGCATTGATAATACAAAACAAATTTTAGCCGAAGGGAGTATTTAGCTGCTGCGCATTCTTCATAGATCTCTCAGCAAATCCTTATAGAGGTTAGCCTTCTTGGGGAGGGGGGTTGGTAGGTTGTTTACATACTTCCTAGTTCCCTACATTGTCAAAAAAAATGCAATGATTGCTTCGTATCTAGGGGGTAAAAAAAAAAATCTCCCCCACAAAAATGTAATTAAATATTTCAACGTGTGTATAAAGTTAGTTTTTCTGTGAAACTGATCACAAAGCTATATCATCTACTACAGAATAAGAAGCAATTACCAACGGCTTTATGTGAGGCACCAGTAGAAATGTGGTTTGTACTTGAAAAATTCAAGTCCTTGGGGGGGGGGGGGGGGGGTTGGGTTGAAGGTAAATGACTTGTGGATGGATAAGACATTGTTTTCAGAGAAACCCACACACATTCCAACCATTGATGGATGGGTAAAATGTTCATTCATTGAGTTGAGTGCGTTCACGTCGAATGAAACCAAAAACCTTGACTCTCTGCATGCCAAAGGAACTACTTAAAAAAAAAACATTCTCAGGCCAGACTCAGCCGAGAGCCCAGAAACGTGGCCCCTTTCCAGGAGATTTTTTTTTTCAACTCTTGGGTGTTCTTGAGTCCACCCAAAATTACAATTCTGCAGGCACAGCGGATATCAGCTTGAAAATCTGCCAACTGCCAAGACCCAATCAATTTTTAACAAAAACATTTCCATCATGTTAAAATCAACCCAAAAACAGAGAAATTCATAACACTTCCAAACACCAGCAACCGAAAATGACAAATAATAAAGAAAAAAGATTTATTCAACTATGATCTGTAGTTTAGCTGTAATCAATGTTTGGCACACAAGTGTGTGATTAAATCTACTTTGTAGACAACAGAAACGAGAAGAGAGCAGAAGTAGTAATGATTGTCATTATACACAAAAACCCAGATCAGTGGTTTAGATGAGGGAGCACAGAGACAATTTTGTAACTATACTGGTAATTGCAACCAAACATGCTAATCAAAAGAAAAGAGTCAAATTTGAAGGGACAAAAACAGCTACAATAATGGTAACCACATCATGGCACAAACGCGGCACACACAGACACACACACACACACACACACACAAAGATTTGCCCTTTCTTGAATGAAGAATGTTATAAAAGCTGAGAAATGCTTGTCAACACATATCTCGTATTGGCATGTGGCCAATAGGATACAGGTGTGAGACAAATGAGCAATCTGCATTTCAAAAGCATGCTTTCTATCACCATCAGCATCTGACAGATGAATGACGAGAAATTTTGATCAGAACAGCTCTTATACATTTGTTAAGTGTACTACAGCAGATATGTATTTACGATGAAATGGCATCTTTGCTCAAGCTTTCACTCAACATCACTTTGTTGTGCTGACAAAACAAAGACTTACCTTGTGAAATTTGGAAAAGGGCCAGAGCTAAGATTAGCCAGTGAACTAGTGGACACCTCCATGGAGTAAATGCCATTTTTTCTATCGGTGGGGACTCTCTCCAGATGCTAAACAAAGACCGGGAGTCAGCGATACTTAAATGAAAAGCTCCAGGTCAAATTAATTTCAGCGATCGGTGGTTCTCCGAGATTCTTCACCAATCATCTTCTCATCTGGAAACAAAAAACGAAAGACAAAACAGCTCAGTTCGTGCTTAACATCTACGTAAAGGCAAATGGCATCAACATTTTATTCTTTTTGTTTGACAAAAAATATTTGTTTCTTTATTGAAGAGTAAATAATGTGCGCATGGTCAGAGACTTCACATGCTCTACTGCTCACAGCAGAGAGCACTGATAATGAGCGGGAAAGATATCAACTGGATCAGGGAATGAGACATGTTTTGTCTATGAAACATAAAAGCAAACAAGCCTGTGATTGTTTTGGCCAATGTGGTGAATTGCAATCTCTGTCTCGCAGGACAAAAGGAGAAAAGCTCAAACAAAAATAATCTCATGGGCTCTGTCTTCTCCCTTGGCTTGTCTGCAGGATGTTGCATGGAGGTACAAAGAGATATTGTAAATAAGTAGTCATCTGTACTTAGAACTGCATGCTCATTGCATATTGCATGCTTATTTACAGTTTGGCTATCTTCTACGGCAACACTGGCAGAATTCTACAATAGCTTTACTCTACAAAACATTAGAAACAGCACTTTCTCTCTCTGAGTATGTGTGTGTGTGTGTGTGTGTGTGTGTGTGTGTGTGTGTGTGTTTACAGACACGGCCGTGTATGTGTGCATGTGTGAGTGCCTTTTGTCTGGTTTTCTTATCTCAGGAGGGACCACAAACAACCCAGACTGCTTTGTCTGCATTTGTCAGCAAAGGTTACCATTTGGAATTGAGGAGAAGACAGGGCTCGTTATAACAAAAGCCACCCCCACCAACCCCCTTCAAAAAATACTGAGAGAAGGATGGCACGTCACATTCAGTCCGACACCGGTACCTGAACCAACCAGCATACTGTAGATCGCCACCCAGACATCAACTCGCCTTCATATCAGACAGAGATATTGCTTAGGCTTAGACATACAGACTCATAGAGAGATGAGAGAGAGAATCAAATCTTTCTTTTTATTCAGCTCATTCAAAACAGGCGCCCTCTTCTCCCATCGTCCCTGCACCCACTCACCCCCTCTGACTCCTCCGCATAATGTGCAAATCATAGGTAGGCTATGGACTTGGAATCATCTGAATTGCCCACTGAATTTCACACTTTGAAGTGTATCGCACAAAAGCCTCCCCTGCTCCTCCTCTGAAGAGCCCCTCGTCAACTATCCTGATTATTTTATAATGAACCTAAATATGAGCGCAGCAGCGCTCTCCCTCTCTCTCTCTCCCTCTCCCGCACTCTCTTCAGATTGGTCTCAAAGCTCCACTAATGTAAAAAAAGAGATATTTTTGGTGAATCAAAAGGGGAGAAAAAGTCTTAGAACAAAACATTGAGAGGCTCTACATTAGCATACAGAGGTGTAATTTGCCTCCTATTATGTATTCAGTCCTTAAGTGATGGTGAGCAGGAGACTCTCTTTTCTTTTCCATACAGAGGTATTTAAAAGAGGCTCACGGGTCACGGTTGAAGAACAAAGGGACAGGTCAAAGCTGCATGTACAGTAATGCCAGAGATGCAGGCTGAGGTACCACCCTGCAAACCATTCGCCATTTCTGAGAGCAGATCACGAGCCAGGAACTGGCCTTTGAAACTCGACTACGCGCACCCAATCAGATCATCACAACGGTGGCCATAATTAAATCATGTCCACTTCACAAAGACTGCCAGGGAGGAGAGCTGACTATAAAAGGCAGGGTTCAAGGTTCACCATCTCTATGAGGTGCGCAGCTCCTTGTGGAGAGGAGCTATGGCACCCAGATCGGCCACGCAAAAGGAGCCACTATAGGCATCCTACGACTGAGCTCCTGGAGCCGGGAGCGGGGAGTTCTAGTAATCGCTGATGACGGACGTGAAGTGTGGGGGAAATCCCATGGCCTGCTGTGACGGCTGAGACGCTGATCTTGGCAGACACTCGTGGGGTAGGATGGGTGGTTTCAGGCGTCAGTGGTGCGGGATGCAGGTTGGGGGTTGGGGGTGGATTCGGTGTCCGGCAAGCCAACCAGCTCACTGCCTTTCCCCTCATTAGAGCGCCTAAACCATCACCCTGCTGAGGGAACACACTCTCTTTATGCCTTAAAGCTTAAGTGCAGGAGCCAACTATTATCATCCCCCTAGACACCGTTTTGTTTGGCAGATTTTCGACTGGATTTGGTCCGACTTGAAATAAAAGGATTAGCCGATAAGCATTAAAATTCTTTCCCTCCATTCCTGATAGATGCATCATATTTTTTTGCGCCTGGACTGCAGCACATGGTAGCTAAAGAGGAAGGGGTATACTTTCTTAAGCATGAAATGGTTTTTAAAAGTATGTCATTCAGCTAAAGACTGGTATAATAGTATATGCCTAAAAGAGGAAACATAGTTACGAACAGTTTTCAAGACTGGAAAGCTGGTGGTTCATGACATTTTCATCATGACATTAAATCTCTAAAACTCACCAGCTGGTCTTTTTTTTTTTTGCAAAATTAGAAACACTTGCAAGTCAAAAGAATAGGAAAAAGAAAGGAAACTGTGGGCAGGAGAGACTAATTGCAATTTCATTTAGAGAAAGCACATTAGTTCAGGTTCAGGCCTGGTCTTTCACTTGCGTGCTGGATTGGCTTTGTATTCCACCTTTCATAAGCACAGCATTAAGCGCAGCATGGCACTCTAGGCATTGAACCATTGTCATCAATCAGTAATACAACCATGTCCATAATTATACCTTCAGACATCAGGTGCATGCAGCTTGATGTTAAGCATGACTAAATGTCACATTCACTGAATGCTCTTTATAATTACAGCCATCTTTTTCTGGGATCTTTTTTTCCTTCATCTTTGCGTCTGTTTGCACTTTCTTGTCACCCCTGATTCGGGCATTTGTCAGAAAGGAGGGAATAATGACCTACATACACACTCTACATCTGTTTTCTTTCTCCTCCCACAGACAAAGACAGCCCAGGAAGACAAAGTTGTCATCAGTGCAGGAGGATGAAAAAATTACAGCAGTGGACTAATTTTTCACGTTATCTAAAGCATGATGGAGAGAGAAAAAACAACCCAGCCTGTAAACGGAAAGGAGGCAATTAAAATATAATTAAAACAAATGGGTGGAAAAAGATAGCCAACATGCCTCAGCATGAAATATATGGCTGTTTGTGACGGCTGAATGTGAGCCTCTCTCAAAGCCTGCGGCTGCTCCTCTCAAGCTGGGGAGGTTACCCGGCGAGAGAATGGCAAAGAAAGAAGAAGGAGTCCAACTTTCTAAGACGAGAGGAACTGAATTAATGGGGGAGAAGAGAAGGGAGAGAAGAATGGAACTAAGCAGAAAGAAAGGGGCGGGAGGGGTGGGAGATTGACAGCTTGTGAGTGTCGCTTGACCTCTCAGGGGTTCGCCTCCAAGTATTCTCAACGGGCTTAGGGAAGGACAAAATAAAGAGCAAGAATGTTAATTTATTTTCAATTGTCAGTTGGTATAAAAGGGGAGGGGGGCTGGCGAATGCATACATACATGCATATCAAATGAGTGGGGAACAAAACCAAATGTAAAGCAGTGTCCGAGCAGTGCAGACACACACGCACACACACACTCACACATCTGAAAATGAAGATGTGGGCTTGCATTTTTCTGCTCAGACCACCAATTCCGCCTGACTCAAACTTCCCAACATCTGTGAAACTAAAACAACCCCCCACCCCGCTAACCTCTCACCCTCCCCCTAGCACGCATAGACACACAGAGACTTACTTTACATTTAACTAAGACAGGCAATTCAGAGCTCACTTGCATCTGGAAGGCTGTGGCATTAGACATTAGCATTTTAAAAAGAGGAGGATGTTGTATGGACAGACTGTAAAAAGAGGGGCTGATTAGCTGCAAGACAAAAGGCCTTGGGGGAGGGGGCGGTAGGCGCAGGCCATACAGAAGATCTCCTTGGATACACCCCACATTCTCATTTGAAGCCTCTTGGAGCCATTGTATCCTGTCGTGACGATTCCTGACAAGGCCATGGCAGGCTATGCTTTGCTCTCAAGGATATTATGTCATTTTCTGGGCTTTGGCAGTGTTGCAGAAAACTTGTCAAAAGCCACTGTGAGCAAATGGATGCCACAATCAGGTGGATGTGTGTGTAGTTTTTTTTTTTTTTTTTGCACTTTGGAAAGTGAAGTTGTGCTGAGGAAGAAAATGCAGGAGAAGTTAATGGGAGGCAGCGAGCCTTCTCTGTAGTGCTGTTGGGTTTCAACACCCTCCACAAACAGGAAACTATTAGGGCGAGCTAATGACCCAGTCTCAAATGTCATACAGAGCCAGGGAAACAACTCAGACGACTGTGTTTTAATTTGCATTATTGCTCAGTGGAAAGGCCTATCGCTGAATAATAGATTCTACAGACAACTGACACAACTCTCATCTGAACTAATAAGGCCTTAGTGGTCCCCATCATTGCAATCACCATTGCCTTTGCCTCATTACCTGAGGAGGTAACTGTTGCCTGCCTGCTCTAATGACAATGGATAGTGTGAGCTGCAGACAAAAAATCCCAAAGAAATCCCCCCACACCCCCACAATCTCCACCAGCACCGATCCCACCTCTCTGAACAGTGCTGATTTGTAAAGGTTACAAGACCCTAATGAGAACTTAATACATTCTGCAAAATTATCCTCTTGCCTTGCTGGGATATGGCCGAACTGGAAATTATTTAAACAGTCACATTCGTTTATCACTAAAAGATGCACCTCATAGGTGTGATTGAGTCCCATCTCTTTATGGCAGAGGTAGTTTAATTTGCAATCGAGGCCTTTCAGAGACTTAATCTGTATTCCCCCGCGAGCTGCCAGGGCTCCTCCTGCGTCCTCTCCGCTTGCCTCAGTTCATTCACTCCCGCTGCCCTGTCTTCTGCGGCTTACACTCGCTCGCACTCAATCACAATTTACAAGAGAAACTGTGGTTGGCTTGACAACCTCACTTATATTTACCACAGCCGGGATAAGCAGTAATGCTTGTGATCATTCTCTCACCAAGGGGGGGGAAAATGTCCTCTGAGGACATGGTATGAGCCTGGATCAACTGTTCAAACTCTCTGTTGGCCAGCGTTTATTTACACACCAACACTGCTATGTTCTTTATGACACCTGCGCACCTCACTTGGATTATATAGCTGTGGCAGAGCAAAGTGAGATACAAATTCCTGGCTGCACTTCGATCCTTTTCAAGTGCTAATTCAAATGTAAACTAGGTGTGCCTCTCTGTAGAGGAAAATATACAGCATAGTGAAAAGGGATTTGAAATATGGGCAGCCATTCACATGTAGCCTTGCAAAATAGTAACGTGCAGGAGGACTGAGACACACAGAAATAATAGACCTGCATTTGCTTCAGTAACGAAATAAAACAAGGCGCTGAAAACAATCTCTGAGTAGAAGAACCACACTGCTGCACTAAATTAATAGTTACAAGTTCGTGTCTGCTTTAAGTTGCAGCGTAATCGCCTCAGAATAACGAGGCTTGGGGGATCGGTGAAGCAGTCGAACCAGTTTCCCACGTTGCCCTGGTATTTATAACTCTGTGGTTTTCATTGAGCAAAAGAGTCCTTTTCAAGTTGACGAAAGTGGGGGATCGCCCATGCCCAATTTCACTGGGAGTGCTGCAAGAGGTATGCGACTATAGGTCTACCTCCTGCAAGACTGAAAGTCTAAAAGTAATGTTTCCTTTAAAACCAGGGCACACAAATAAGGCCCAGGGATAGCTTCAGTCCTGACACGACGAATATGAAGAAAAAGGATCTGAAAACAGCAGCGGCAGCAGCGCCACACTGCCAGCACGGTGCCTCTCATGGCTTCAAATAAAGCACTTCCAAGTAAGAATGTTGGACCAGTTTCACAGCTTTTCTCTGCGACGAGGCCTTGCTTAATCTCTGGCTAGCCCGCCAGTGGCTGAGACACTGACTTTCTTATTTCATTTTCACCCCCCCCCCCCACCCCCCAATCCTCTGCTCCAGTTTTTTTTTTTTTCTGTGCTCTAGTACATCATTCCTGCGGGTGTTTGTGTAGTGTCCCTTAGTTACTGGGAAAGAGACACAGCAGCATAGAGAGTTAAAAGCTTGCCCTGTCCCACTCATAAGAACAAGACCATCAATAATTTACTGTCATCGGGAAGCATTATCTAACAGCCCGATTAAATTTTTAGCATGGTGAGTGACACACACACACACACACACAGCATGAAAAGTGCACTGTAAGAGGACACTGGGGGTGGCAACATTGCCTGTGACAGATGTGACTGTGCTGAAGTGAAGAAATCTTCCCCGTCACCATTTCTGACAAGTCAATCCTTAAGATGTCTACTTAAGGAGGTTTCCCACAAATAAACACCTTCATAAAGTATATAATATTACATGAAAACAATGAATAATTAACAAAAACAGATTAACCGGTAGCTACCATTGAACATCATTTATCTAGTGTGCTACATCTTGGTATCACTTTATATTACAGATCAGTAATAAGTGGGTAATGTTATGATAATATGTATGCAATTTCATGGTAATTTAAACCACATATTACAAATAATTAATGTGTAAACTGTGTAATTGACCACAATTACACAGTGGTTTTTGAAGCCTAGTAGTTAGTTTGATGGTAAAGTGTGACCTGTTATCTGTTTTTATGATGAAATAAATAAGGTAAGTTCACAATAACTATATGGTATGAGGGCTGTAAAATACTGTTTTGTCTTTTCAAAAGGATTCCTGTACTGTGGGGTGTTGATATAGGCCTACTCCTTACCTTCCAGGGATATCCAGCATTATTTCCTTGTGAAATAAAGAAGGTAGTTTAAGCGAAATTACACAGTATCAGGGTTGTAAAATGCCAATCAATTTCTTAGTTATTACATATGATATCCTGTGTGAAGATACAAAGTGATGCCCCCCCCCCCCCTCTCCTCCAATAAGTGGACCAAATCCTGGACTACAGAATTTCACTTTAATTACCTCTTAAAACACATCCATTAAATATTCTATAAGTATGCATCTAGAGTATTTGCTATTCACTGGTTGTATACTTGTATGTATATTTGTTACAAGTTTCTTATTCTGATTCTGAATAGCCATAGTATGTCTATGGATGTGTCTTAAGAGGTAATAAAAGTGAAAATTCTGTAGTCCAGGTTTTTGTCTATTCATCACTTATATTGTATATTCACAATGCTGAACATCCCAGGAAGGTAAGTATATAAACAACTCCCCACAGTCCAGAAATCCTTTTGAAAAGACAAAACAGTATTTTACAGCCCTGATACCATATAGTTATTGTGAACTTACCTTATTTATTTCATCATAATAACAGATAACAGGTCACATTTTACCATCAAACTAACTACTACAAAAACTTTGACCACTGAGTAATTGTGCCATAACAGTTATTGTAACTTAGACCTTCATTACACCATCATGTTGGTGTACAGCAATATTACATCCCAGTTAGTAAATCCTAAATATTTATTGCTTCGGTAAGTACATATTTACAGCAGTTATTACCATTTTATTTTACCCTTTAATCCAAGTTATTTGCATTGTTGTTGTATGGTAATTGCACAGTAATTGTCTAGAAATTACACACTAATCATTTGTAATATGTGGTTTAAAATTGCAAATTGCATGAAATTGCATACATATTACCATAACATTACCCACTTATTACCGTCTGTAATGTAAAGTGTTACCGGAATCGCTCTCATAATATTTAGTTTGTACCTAAAAGAACTGAAATCACCTGAAATATTTTCAAGTCCCTGAAATGTCAGCAAGGTTTATGAAGGTTTAGGAAAAGGAAAAACACCCAATGCTTTTTCGCCGGGCAGAGAGACATTTTGCGTTGACTCTAGCCAAAGAGCGAGAGAAGCCCATCTAAGCCAAGATCAATTAGATCCAATTCCAGTGTAATTAAAACGTCCTAGCAGAGGTCTTTGAACTGAACTGCACACAACCGCGGACAGAATTCAACGCAGCTACCTCGGTAACACCAGCAGAAAGCTGTTGACCACTGCTTTAGAACTCATCTAACCCCACACAGGGCAAAAGCTTTTCTGACTGCCTTAACAGGCATTCGGCAAACTGAATTCTGACCTCCACATTATATCAAGAACCTTTCACTCGACATGAACCGCCTGGGGACATTTACCCCTTTTTTTTACAAGCATCTTTTATTTTGCAGTATTTGCTGAGTGACTCCTCATACTGAACTCAGATGTATAACATTTAAACAGCTTTACTGCAGTCTTTTTGTAGTGGGAAATGATCTGATATATCTTTGAACAATGAATTCATGATATCTGTCACAATGAGCCTCAAAATGATCACAGATGACCAATGGATTTCACATGATTGCCCTTAGCTGAAAGTGCCATTGCTGTTTACCCACACAAGAGAGTAGAACATGTCTGTATTTTACAGAAAAACAACAACTTCTCGCCATGGATTTTATTACTTTAACTATTAGCGAAATAATGGCTCAGTCCCATGAGTGTGTTTGATACTTAACCATGCTCATCAGAGGAGAAGCAGCTTATGACTTTCCTAATTAAAACACGGTGCAATCAGCAATCACAATCCCACTTCCCAAACAGTATTCAAGATATAATTTGCCTGGGTGATCAACAGCAGGCTCTCCCTTAACATGTTTAAACAGTGATGACGACCGTCTCTGCCTCTTCAGGAGGCCTTTTGAAATGTAACAAATCAGTTCCAATCAAAGGCGAGTGGGTGATTTAAAGGGTCTTGTTTTAGCTCTTGTGTTGCATTTTCAGTGCTACTTTCAGCCTGGCGACGTTTTTTTTTTCTTTCGTCGCAATCTTTTATTATGGACACCCAGATTATAAATAGTCTCTCATCACAAGCACACCTGCACTTAACGAGAGCGCAGGAGAGACGGCTGGCGGTTCCAGCCATGCTGAGACAATGAGCTGCTGGTTGTGATGGAGCAAAAACGGTAGCCAACAAATACAGTAGGCCTCAAATGAGAGACCAGTAATCAAGATTCTTTCAAAGCCCTGATGAATAGAAACTGTATTTAATGAGAGTGTATAGATTCATTAAAAGAGAAAGTGTTATATTAAAACATCACAAAAGTTGTACTTAAAAGTGCATTAATACTTTGAAATAGTCTGTCAAAGATAATTACTGGCATACAAATCCAACTATGAAGTCCTCAATGATGATTCTTTGACAGTTATCTCCAAAGGGATTTTTTGTCCCAACTTATAGGCATGAAAAACACATCATTATTTGCCTTCCCTCTCAGGTCTGGGAATTGTGTCCCACGCATTATCAACATAAAACAATATAACAATGAGTGTGAAAAAACACCATGATAAGTCAAAGGGGCCTGAAATTCACACAAATACACACAAGTCAATGAACATTTGAAAACCATACAAAGGGGTAATGCTACAATTATAATCAATGCTGCCTCACATTTTTGGTAACTGCACAAAGCTGCACCTTTGCTGAAACAAGTCTGACTAGGACCATAGCACATGTAATTTCTAATCGTTGTGCGTGCAAAGATGAGTATTTCTCTAGCGCAGCTATCGTCTGATAGAAGGTTTCAAAAGAGCAGACTTCCATTCATGTCACTTCGGCTCGCAGAATTCTGCGCTGCCATGTAACAACACAGACTTTACACGAAGGGCTGCCGATGGGGCCAAGGACCATTCAAGGACCCTCTGACAATATCACATCACACAGAGCGTATAAAAAAGGCATACATCACACAGGAGAGGGCTGAACTGACGATCAATGGTCCAGAGGGAGTCTGACTGTGTCTTTAAACTACCTGATATCTATCACAAGCCCATCCACTCCTGACACTTTATACACTGGGCCGAGACAGTGATTGCATGACAGTGGTCCTCATACAGAAACAGCTACCGGTTATCTCAAGTGCTTTTTTTTTTATTTTTGAGGATAAACCGGTCACAGCTAATGGCCAGCATAACAGTGGCAGTGGCATTTTCTGAAATATCTAAAAAAAAAAGGAAGTTGTCATAACATGCTTTAGTTCCCTTGTGTTTTTTCCATCCAATGAAATCTTCCCATCCCATTATAAGCCTACATAGAAATAAGCCTTCAATTCCATGAAAATTACAGTCTATATCCCCTGCTAACCAATGATTTTGTGTCTTCAGGGGCTGTGGCAAGAGGGTAATAGCCATAGTTAACCATTCAATATGCTGGAGTCAATATCACTGCTCCATCTTTGAAGTGCTCTCCAGAAAGCACAGAGAAGCAACAAATCTCATACTATAAAGATGGCAATTGAGGTACAAAAGCCATTGAGTTACACTGGTTTATTCTTGGGCTCTATAGGTGCATTTCACCTTCAAATAAGGTGCTATCTTAAAAGAGGTTTCCATCTGGATTCCCCATCAAATGACCAATAGAGAAAAGAACGATTGCGCCGTCCAACATTTTTTTGTCACTGGGGGGCCGCGGTGGTGATTTCTCAGATTTCAAAGCGATATGTACGTAACACTCACTTGTGTGGTGCGTGCAACCCAACTCCTTCGCCCCATGCTCTTGCGTGCACCTCGTGCTAACCACCAAGGCTAAGGTGTATTATCACTCTACCCTCTGAAGACCTCGGCAATGTCCTCTCTCACTAATGGCGGCCATTTGTTGCACAGGGGAAGCCCAGAGGGCAGTCAAGACATCTCGCAGGTCAATGCTAATCCCCTGATATATGGAGGCAAAAGACCCCAGCCCATTCATCAATGCCCTCTCCCCATAGTCGGCGGCACATACAGTGAGGTGTGCAGGAGTTGAGAGGGTTAAAACACAAGCCTTAAAAGACCTCCCAAAGACTATCCATCACCCTAAATCAGCATTTCCACCAGCAGGAGTATTTAAAAGACACAGAGAGGGGCTGTTTTCTAAAAAAGCAGCCTGGACAAGGACAAACCTGTCCCTTGGGAAAGGCCTATGACCGTTTCACTTTTCATCGGATCATTCCCTGGTATACTGTATGTACTATGTGATGTGTTGATCTATTCCAAATCACTGTAAAAAAAAAATGCCATAGCTAATGGGCCACGCAAGACTAGACTGCAGACTATTTCACACACAGTCGAAGAGAAGAACTAATGATGGCTTTTAAATGTCTTGTCAGGGACCTGAAACATAAATTCAGTGAGTTTGTGTGGCAGATCTAAGAAAGCCAGCAGGAACCATTTGATGAGCACACTTACCAGCACAGCATGATTGTGGGGTGCAAACACAAATAACTAGATAAACAAAATAAACTAACACACATGTATGGACAACACAAAAAAACTCTTTCTCTCTCTCGGTCTGTTCAAAATGTTGCTGTGCTTCCTACCAGACAAATACAGCCCACACTCAATCTTCTAAACCAGCGCTTTCAACTAGCCAGCAGACAGGCCTATTTGTTTCAGCGTTGACTCTTCCCTGCAGCGTTATTCAACAGTGGTGGATAACTGCTGCCATGATTATCACTGCTTATACTTATCACCCCGTCCAAGTCTGTTCCTAACGCAGCAGTCTCGTTCTCCCAGCCCCTCTCATCCCCACTTTCCTGCAGTTTCTCTCCCACTTTTGACATGGAGCGTGTCAGACAAACACAGAGAGACAGCTGTCAAACCAACCTGCTGTGATTGAGCCTAGCAGGTGACATTTTCTCTCGTTCTCACTCCCTATGTTTGCATGTGTGTGTGTGTGTGTGTGTGTGTGTGTGTAAAAGGCATCCTCACCCTTTCTTTATGTCTAATTGTGTGCCCACGAAAAAAAATCTTTCATTACTCTTTTTCATTCCTCCCTAACCGTCCATATAACAACAATCTCATTTGCAATGGAGGAAATTAGAAAGCCACAAACATGCTGTCTGGAATTTTAAATAACTCAATTAAGAATATTTATCATTGCAGTTTGTTATTGCTTCTGTTTACTTGTGAGTGTGTTTGGAAGTGTTTATGTGTAGGCTATGAGCCTACCCATGTGTGACCTTGTAATTTTAAATCATTGATAAAAAATGATAGAAGATTGATAATAGTGAACACAAGATATTAAAAACATCTATTATTGATTTCAAATTGCAATTTGGCCTACATCTATTTTAGCATTATAGCACACACAAATTTGCTACTCAGATTCCTGGTAATTAGCCAAAAGGTAAAAAGAAAAAAAACAACTGTGTAGCCTACTGATGTAAAAAAAAAAAAAAAAAAAAAAAAAAAAAAGTAAAAGTAAAACACTTGAGGTATTAACTTACTTTACCAATGCAGGATAATACACCTGAATTGTCCCCTTTCAGTTGAGGCAAGCCCTCACACAAACATGACAAAATACACAACCAGAAAATATGCTACAAGAGAAAAATTAAACACAAAAAGCAATAGCAAATAGTCTACAGCTATCGACTTAAAGGTAGGCTACCAGCCCGCCTGATGGACCTACTACTACATGCTACTAAAGAGCAGGCTACCCACTACTCGGCCGCAGTCCTTTTGTCGACTTTTTCCCCCTACCTCATGCTCTTGCTCTGTGGCGAAAGTGGGGGATGGTAACTCAAGTTCTCTATTGAGACAGGGACACTTTGATATGTAAATTCGAGCTTGGAAAACGCGAAAAATCACACTCGCATAAATTCAAACCATTTGCAGGGAGTTGATGTGAGATGAGATGGCACTTCCACTAAAGACGGCCAGAACAAATGGACCAAATCACACAGGGTGCCTGGGGAACGGGGGAGGGTGGGGGGAGGAAAGCCTAACAACGGAACATTTGTTCTGAAGAATTCCTTGCCTGACAGTTGCAACATTTGAATGAATGAATGCATACATGCTTCAGTGAATGAAGAGGGTATACCTTCAAGTTTGCTCTAATTAGCTTTACTGTAAGTGGCGCAAGGATAGTTAGTTAATTTTGAAGCGAGTGCATAAATCAATATGAAAACCAAGTAGGCCTACGATGAAACGCAAAACTGCCTGTGGCCCAATTCCCAGGCATATGAGAGCAGGCTATAGTCTATGCGCAGCGGCATGAGTTCAAATTATATTATGCTTATTAGAGTACAACTGACGATGTGGTGTAAAACTATTTCTATTACTTTGAGGTTAATCAGGACCATTTTATCAACTCTAGGCCGAGGCCTAGGCTAAGTCAGGCAACTTCGAGACTATTTGTTTGGAAACTGATACAGTCCAGAGTTGACGAGTAGATCAAATCAATAAAAACAAACAGAGATGTCTGGATCAACCTTGTTATGCATGTTCATATTGCAAGGATAGTAGATTATTTCCTGCCTGATTATCTGGTAGTGTTTACAGACGAAACCTATTAAGGCCTAAACTACTGTGGCATAGGGCGACAAGTGGCCCACTCATGTTCATCGGAAAATAAATAAATCACTGTACAGGTTCCGTCTCTCTCTCTCTCTCTCTCTCTCTGTGTGTGTGTGTGTGTGTGTGTGTGTGTGTGTGTGTGGAGGGGGGGGGGGCGTGGGTCAAGTCAACGAAAGCGAGAATGTGTGTGAGAGAGAGCGAGAGAGATTATGCGTGCGTGTGTCTGCAGCACACTGATGACATACAAAGCTTAGTTATAGGCGAATTATGCATGTGATGTCTAGTGATCTTATTTCGCTTCAAATACTCTTGCCAGATCCTTTGTTAACGGAATCTTATATATATATTTTTATCTAAACTATTCAGGTCAATGTGCCTGTTTAGTCTCAGGTTTCCTTCATTTTGCAATATACAATAAAATGGTAAATTAACTGTATGGTGACCTACAATTTGGCTAATTGCAACAATTACACATTGTATAGGGCTTCAACCGGGGAAAGTTGACTTAAACGCCTTATGTTGTCCGTAGTTCAGGAAAATCACATCCTATAAAATATACCAGATTAGAGATAGGCCTATGGCAGCAGCTAAATCCACATCTGGAATCTCTTGGTTTAAGAAACGGCTCTTTTGAAAAAGAACCTTTGGTAGGCCTCTCAAGCGGCTACCCCTATTATGCTGGACCGAAACTCTACCTGGACAAAACCAAGCGAATTCATTCACAAGGACTGTCTGGCCATTGAGAATGTGGATTAGGCTACCTATAGAAAGTATCCTTAACTTCTTGATCTTTACCTCATATGCTAATCTACAAATTGGCAAACGAGTGTTGCTATTTTCAACGAAGTATTTTTTGAACTCAAATAATCAAAGCGATAGCCTACACATGGTTGTAGCCTACGCTATCAAAGGCTATATGATTGCTGGTGGCTGTGCGAATCGTAGAAGTGAAAACAGTTCTGCAAACGCAAGAAAGAAAGACATATGAATAATAACCTACTTACAAACTATTGGACTGTTCCGTGTGGCTCAATGTTACATCTGACGCAGCCCGAAACGATGTGGGACAGTAAAGGCAGGTCTGAAGCGGGTAGCCTTTCAGTGGACCCCCGAAACGCGGCTCAGTAGGCAGCACAAAGACTTGTATGGTTCCGATACATTCTACACTTCTTTAGGACAAATCGTGCTTCATCACGTAGCAGGTCTTTCTCCAAGTCCATGCATTCCAGTAAATCGGACAAACTCCATTCCGGAGGCCTTTTAAAATCTAAATGATTAGTTCTCCTTGCGGCACATCCCACTCCGGGCACTTGAAAATACAACGTATTTTAAGAAACTCCGCGACCCAGTGTTAGCTTGGTAAGGCGAATGAACAGGAAGAATTTAAGGTCTTGCTCTGCAGCCTAAAGCACAAGTCAAAATTAAGAAGAGTGCATATCATCTGTCGTCTTGGTCAATCCATTGTCATAGACTCCATAAATATCGAAGGGTCAGGTCTGGCAGAAATGCCCGGAGAATCGGATAGTACCAGGTCTGTAACTTGAAAGGACCCCTGCTCCATCCACTGCGCAGGCAGTGCGACTATTGGAGCAAACAAGGCAAAAAAACACGGTGCGCCGGGTGCCTTCTCTGCAGCAGCTGGCTGGAAAGCTACACATAAAAGTCGGCGAGGAACAGCCTGCAGGATCTGGAGTGGCTCCTGTCGCCGAAACATCATCTCCATAACAAAGCAGTCCCCTGCAAAACACAATTAATCACAGCACTAAAAAGGCGAAATCCACAACGCATTTTCCGACCAATTGCACAATTCAGCAAAAAATGCCCTGTAGATAATAATATAAAATTAGATTGTGTTGTAGTCCACTCCACTCTCAGTTTCAGTATCAGTGAAAATGTTTGAAGTTTGCTCATCCTTTTTGAGCAGTTACTGTGAAAATTTCATTTTCACTCGCGCGCGCACACACACACACACACACACACAAGCCCTGTGTTCCTATGAACATTTTTTCCTGTAATCTGAGGTGAGTTGAAATGCTCCACACCTTCGAGATTTGTCAGATAGGAAACCTGTACTTTGTTAACAATGCCAAATCATCAGTTGTCTTTCATACCAAGTTCTCTGTATTTGCCGACTAGGACAGCAGCACCAATATCTTTCAGTGAAGAGTAGAGAATAGAGCATTTCTGCCAAATGAATGAATTCAGATATGGCATCCAACATTTGACATTTCAAAAAACATGCTATAAGCAAAGCCTTAGTCACCAAGTCTTCAGGTAATGTAGATATGCAGTTTTGACATTTTGTCTTCCGCACAATCCTTAAGAAAAACATAAAGCAGGCTCATTTCAGGCAGTTGTTGTCGGGGGGTTAATTTCCACACATTGGTTTCTCAGAAGTCTGAGAAGCACACTGCTGGGTCAGTAGGTCCTGTTACACATGGCTTCAATAATGAAAAAAAGAGAGACTCATAGTTGCACCGGGGAAATGCGAATTTGGGTCAAACCTACCAGGTGGAAAGTGAGAGGATTAGTTTGGAGCTCTCATGTTTTGGGAGGCATAATTTTACATAATAAAGAATAGCAGCATAAGAGAAAACAGATGTAACACAGGTAATTCGCTGGCACATATTCATATTTGCAGAAACAATGTTTATGTATGAAGTGACTCTAAGGAAAGGGTGCTTTATTTGAACTGACCACTGAGCATTTGTGTGCTTTATTCATCTACGGGGCTTTTGGAGTCTCCCTCACCAAAATTCAGATTCTAAATACAAAAAAGTCTCAACTTTTTTATAGTAATACTATTTATATATGTTTAGTGGAAAAAAAACTAAATAGTGTTGGTAGGAGTGTGATTTAAAGTAAAAGATACATAATAACTTGTAATTGCTTGAAAGGTTCAAAAAGACAATGGGACATTCAGTTACAAGATGAAAACACAGTCCTGGATGTTGTCAAGTAGGCTACTCCATGATTTCAATATTTCATGCTGTTACATCAGCAACATATTACCCACATTTTGCGATTGTTGGTCTGTCATAATGCTCACCCGAGAGAAGATCTAACAAAAGCAAATACAAACACATTTGAAATCTATAGTGTTCCCTTTGTACAAAATGTGCATATTTTTTTCTGGAAGGGATGCACTCTAGTGATAGCAAGTGATTGACCATCTTCCATTTGCATTATGCCATCAAATGTAATATTACACCTGTCAAAATAAATTTTGCTAAAGATCGGTAATAAGAGGGAGTTTTATAGAAGTAACTTGTTGATTAAATCATGTTAACCACTCATAACAATTCATGTTACTGAACGTAGTGGATTAATATTCAATTTAATTTAAAGTTGATTTATTAGCATGACTGTTAAAAAACATTGTTGCCAAAGCTTGAAAAACAGTCACATCATATGTAAAATAACATTTAAAGGGATAGTTCGGTTTTTAACACATTAAGCCCCTTTCCCAGGTTGTCTAAAAGGCAATAAAGTGGTTGACATCGAAATTTTGACAATTGCTTCTGTCTCGGCTATTTGGGAAATGTAGAATCGCCTCTGGCTGCCTTCAAAATGGCTAGCAATGGGCATGTGTTGTTTCCATCCTTAAAACACTGGTTTTAAAAAAGTGCTACTCACCAAGTGGTTAGTGGTGCTCAATGATGTTCCAAAACATGTATCGTAGCGAAATAAAGCTTCCGTCATGTTTTATTTGGCACTTTGTTTATATGAATGAGCAAATAGATCCCTATGGGACTTACAAAATGGCAAATAAAACATGACAGAAACTGTATTTTGCTACGATACTTGGATTGGAACATCAGCAAACGCCACTAATCACTCCATGAGTAGCACTTTTTTAAAACCAGTGTTTTAAGGATAGAAACAACACATGCCCATTGCTAGCCATTTTAAAGGCAGGCAGAGGCGATTCTATATTTCCCAAATAGCCGAGACAGGAGCAATCATCAAGATTTTGGTGTCAACCACTTTATTTCATTTTAGACAACCTGTGAAAGGGGCTAAATGTGTTAAAAACCGAACTATCCCTTTAAGTATTAAAAACTATTAGGGGAAGAAAGAAATGGAAAGGAGGGCATGGAAATGGGGATAAAATGGGTTAATAATTAACTCAGTTGTTAAAATTTCTATTCAAATAATCACTTATTTAGGTAATAAGTCAGTAACAAAGAGATAATATAAGGGTTTGCTTTGTTATGGTAAGATATATAGGTATATATATATATTACAACCACTTCTATCTCCTTGAACATTCAAGTAACTAGACAGAAGCTAACCAGCTGTAGAGCACTAGGCTTTGGGCTTGAAAGCGAAGGGTTGACATGCCTTACACCACATGTCTGTTTCAATAATCCCATTGGCACCTGTGCACAAAATTTGTTTGTGCTAATGATTTAGGTGTGTTCTGTTAATTTTTTAGCAATTTTAGTTTTAGCAGGGACTTTACAAGTAAATGTAAAGTCATTTTTGGGAAAACTAGAAGCTTTCCACCCAGCCATTACATGATCTATAATTCTATGATTGTGCCTTTGTGTCTGTAGCCTGACAAGTCAAACTATAAAATCAAAATGTATAGTCTGGTCTTGACCAATAGTCCAGGCGCAATCCAAGGGAGCGGAATTGGGGTTGTCTTCTCAACTGCCTTTGTACACTGATAAGCTGATAAGCCACCACTAGGCTATCTAGGCGACTGTCTATAAGGAGTGATGTGATTGGTCTGACCAAACCACGGAGGAATAGCTACTGACAGGGGCGTCGTAGTGGGGAGAAAGAGGGGAAGGATTTTCCAGGGCCCCAAGTAGGGAGAGGGCCGTGTAGGGTTATTTTCCTTAAAATATTAATATAGTTTGTAGATTTAAAATGACATGCACACAGCTTTTGCATAGGGCCCCGAATTTGGTGCTACGCCCCTGCCTACTGAGACGCTATGTTGCTAAATAACAGGCTGAGCAAAACTATTTGCTACCACTATAGCACATCTAGATTTATGTTAAAGTATCAAAATGCGTGCTTGGATTATGTGTCCATCACAATAAACCAATCCGATTTATTATCCAGTATAATTTGATGCATGCATACTTTTGGTGTAGCTATTATGCTGCAATTAAATTAAAACATACAATTAGCCATTTTACAGCCCTGATTTAATTTCTATAAAGTATACAGGTAACTGGAAATAAATATATTTAGTATTTCATCACTATATTTTATGTCATACTATAAAATCTCACCATAAAAATAAATTAATTCTATGTTATTGCTATTTTATAAATGATTTATTTGTAGTGGGGTATAGTTTAGAAACAACATGGGTTACCGATCTGTGATCCGTGTTACCAAAATGGGTATGGCAGCCAAGTGCAAGTTAGCTACATATCTGAAAAGGACTCTCTGACAAGCGTAATAGTCACTCTCACCCCATCAGTGAGCAGTGTTATGCTGACAGATTCCACTCCGATCGCTAAAAAAACACACTAAAAAGACATTTGTGTGTGCAGATCAACCCCTCAAAATGACCCACAACCTTTTTTGCCCATTATAAAAGCAACCATTTACCATCTTTACATTTTCCATCAAAACATCACAGAGCGCTGCAGTGACAAAAATCACAAGTCTGCATCTCTGTGTTACTCCAGTTCTGTTCTCAATTCCATCTTTCCCATACATGTGCTCTTGTCTTAGATATGTTGTTCTCAGCATGGGGAAAACCTCACAAAGGATTGTGGACCATTTCAACAAACCCTCACACATCTAATAAGAGGGCAGCTGAGAGTGTTGTGGTTTAAGATGTCTTGACTCGTTATTCGGCGGTTTTGTTCATTAAGTTCAAAAGTGGTCCACTCGAAAGTCAGTCCAAAGTGTGGAGAAAACCAGACATTTTTTTCTCTCTTCTTTTTTCTTTTTTTTTCTTCATCTTCTTTTTCTTTTTGATGTTTTAAAATTAAAAAAGGCCCTGGCCAACTCAAAGCTGATGGCCCATATAAAATATTGTGATGAGGCACATTTTCATGGGCTTTCTACCCATAGCCTAATTCCATAGCTCTACAATGTCTTTCAATCTTTCATTTGTAATGGTGCTCCGTACAATTTAACTCAATTTCCTCTCATGCCTGAAATCGGCTAGGTCAGAAGGCTGTGAGATCCCAAACCTGATGGTGAGGAGAAATTAGGTTAGCCCAGCTAGGTCTGTACAGATAGCCAGTTTATTCAGCTCATTGTGAAATATTACCAGAATGCTAATGTTGCCATATGAACTGAATAGAAATGAATTTGCGCAAATCGGTTTTCGCACTCAAACAGATTCACCGTGCGTGATGCAGGGAAGCAGCAATCTTGAGTGAGTGTGTGGTGAAAAACTTGGGCCGACATTTTGTATTGTCGTCTGTGTGTCTGTATGTGTCTGTGTGTATGTGCGCATGTCTTTGTGTGTATGTGTGTGTGTGTGTGTGTGAGTGTGCAGTGGCCTGGTGGAGTAGGAGGGTGGAGGTAGGCTCAGTTGTGAGTGCAGGGATCTTTTCTTGAGTCTTTGTGCAGAGACACTGCCAAATGGAAACAGATGCTCTTCGCTCGAGTCCCAGTGGGGAAAAAAAGAAAGAAAGGGAGAGGGAGAGAGCGGGAGAAGAAGAAGAAGGGGAAAAAAACAGAAGAAGAAAATAGATTTATAGTGTCTGATAATTCGGTTCCACAGTGGCTGACCTCCCAATTTGCTTCACTGTGCTGTGATGTGCATTCACTTGAGCAGGGCTTGTTCAGCAACACAAGGTAAAACCATAAAGCTGTGCAGGCAAAGAGAGAAGCAGACAGAGTAGCCACGCAATTCCCCAAAGGTTCTAAAAAGGTAAGATAAACATCAGACTATCCTTGTCGGTGATTTGCATTTCCAAGCTTATATCTGCAGTCCCGGTTAATTAGCGGAGAACAAAGGAAGTTACAATCTTGCTCTTATGGACTGAGAAAATAGCTTGCTCTGTGTGCTTCCAGAATGAGACTGTTGCCACTCAAGGCAAAGATATAAAGTTGTCTCTAATTTTAGCACCAGGAGTTCAGAGGCATAGCATTCAGTTTTGAGATGGCACATGTTGAAAACAATAAATCACACACTGAACACCAGGGAGGACAATATGTCTATTAATTTGGAAAATTACTAATTTCTGATGAATGGCAATAAAATATTGAGGAAATGTGTTGGTGAAAATGCACACTGGGTTGTAAAAAATTATCTGATTTGAACATCATTTTTGACAAACAGTGCATGTCTCTTTCTAATTAGTATCAGATGAAATTATTCTTTTGATAGACTGGGGAAGGTTTCACTCAGTTAAGTCAGATAATGATTATGTGCGAGATATTAAAAAGGGATTTTAGAAGCTGTTCAACTAAAATAAAATAAAAATAAAAGTTTTCTTCACCTAACCTTCACCCACAGTATCCTCAAGATCAGGAAATTCGTGTTACCACATCCAAATGATTCCACAATATGCAATTGCACAAATAAATACACACACAAGCACACACACACACACACACACACACACACACACACACACACACCATAACTCTGCCCATTAACCTTCAAAATTATTTTTTTTTACACAACAGCCTATCAGAAATAGCCTTGAACCATGCTTGTTATGTCTGTCTGCTTGGGGGCCATCAATCTCTTTATGCAAGGCTTTCTGCTTGACTGTGGAAGCCTGTCCATGGCTTGGCCCCATGTACAGGAGCACAAATAGAACTGTGACATGCAGGTTGTCAAAATATGTGTACAGCAGAACCGGAGACCCCCAGATGCCATCTTACAGCAGGTCATGAAGGCACATGTTTCCTCATTGAGACCTCAGGCTCCGGCTGATAACTTTCTTTTTTTGTTTGTTTGTTTTTTTTTTTCTTTCTTTTCAAAAGAGTAGGCTAGTGTTTTATGGAGGCTGAATGTGCTTTGACATGACGGTGTGTATGTGTGTATGCTTCAACTCACTCTGGAGAAAATTGTTTCCCCTTTGTCATGCCACAGATAATGAATAGAAGCAATTAGTGCCATGATTTGCATGGCTTCCTTTTTATTGTCTGTGGCACCAATCATTTCTTGTATTTTTGCAGAGGTTCAGACAGTTCGTTATTGGTAGTGTTTTATGACTTTTTGTAGGAATATTTGTGGACAAATAATGTATTGTGAGTTTCAAGGTGATGTCAATTTAATATTAGATATATATTCATTAACCTATTCATCTCTGTGGAATAATTTTAATAAAATAATTTCTAAGTAGTGAGCCATATGTACTGTTAGCAATATAAAACAGACAATAAGACAGAATGTCCTATTAGAAATCATACCCTATTTTAAAAAATGTTACATTACATAAATATTCTGTACAATCATGTCTAACAGTGTTTTTTACAACAAAAATGGATTGTGGGATAATTCTTCTTCCCTTAAGATGAAAGGCTATCTCAGCGCAATGCATTTCATAGCATTATAAAAGTTCACTAGTTCACTTGCTCCACTAAGTTGACATGCTCCAAATTTGTATTATAAATATGCCAGTCCTACCATCCATTCTGTCACAGGCTCGACCATGCAGACATGTGTATGACTTCTGCATCCTGATGAGGTAAGTGAGAGTGGACGGATTATTTTGCATTTCCGTGCTTCCTCCCTGCTGCACATCCGCCATCCCGGCCCATGTGAACGCCATGTGGAGCCGCCTCCTTCACTTTAGTGCATTAGCGTCTATGTAAAAGCGCTCATGACAGATACTTTGGCCTGTGCCAGACTGTTAGACAATGGCGGACTATGAGACAACAATAAAACGTTCAGATCAAAAGCGTTCACCCCTCTCCAGGCGCCAGACTGTCTGACACTGACTGAAATTGATTCTTAATCGGGTTTGTATGGACCGAGACCCCACCACTGGTGAGCGTGCCTCAGAGTGGACTTGCCTAGTTCTGTCTTTGGCGCAGGAAATGTGGTAACGCAATAAACTCACTGGAAGGACACAACATCTTTGGCGTGCTTGGGTGTGTTTTTGTCTCTCTCTCTCTCTCTCTGAATGTCTGCATCATTTCATATGTATTTCTAGGTCTCTGTACCGGACGTGTTTATGTGTGTGTGTGAGTTTTCTCTTGGTGCGTCATCTTCAAAAATCATTTCTCCAGCACAGGACCATCACTCCAACGTGGTTTTTAGTGAAACTGTCTGATTCTAAAGGGATGTCATTACTCATCGGTGGTCAGGAGCAGTTGCCGTTTACCAGCTGTGTAGCTAAATGTCTTTGGGAGAGACTTGTCTTTTTTGGAAGCCATAAATCACTTAGGAATGCAGGCCACAGTTCTGAACAGCATGGCTGTCGCTGAGGTGATTTCACCCCTCCCTCAGTTGACATTCCTCTTTATCTATTTTGGCTTGTGTTGCGTGCACATACAGTTGTGCCTTGACTGTTAAAAAAAAGAAAGAAAAAAAAAGAAAACGAGTCGGGGGGAGGGAGGGATGAGGGGAGGGTGGCGGCATAGCTGTCCGGTGTTTTCTGGGCCCTCTTCTGAGGTTTGGCATGCCTTTTCCTCTCCTGGGGAGGAGGGCCAAACCCCCCATCTTGTTTGAGCTCATATGCAGTAGCCCCCCAGCCCCCACCCCTTAGCAGACACACACACACACACACACACGCATACACACACACTCTCCACCTCACCGTGGTCACAGAAGAAGCTTGTTAACTCTATGGGTGGAGGGATTGGACAGCCATCCCACAATGCCTCATTCTAGGTGAAAGAGAGAGAGAAAAAGAGTGAGGCAAAAAGAAGGGGGAGAGCGAACAGGGGAATCTGCAGTGGATTAGGTCTCATCTTTGGGCTCGTCTGGTCTCAATTTCATAGATTTTATTCAGCGTCAGGCATGAGGGGTGCTTCTTGAAAGAGCACATTTCCAATGCTATTCTCTTTTAGCTCAGAAATATGAGTGCAAGCATACACACACACACACACACACACACACACATTCTCTCACACACAGCTGCTAAGGACAGTTCAAAACTAATGGCTAAAACAATAACAATAATCTAAGAAACAATGATAATATCTTATTTGTGGCAATGTAATTCTCTCTGCCTCTGCCTCTCTGAGATGCCACTGGCGCAGTGCACGTTCTCTCCCTTCAAGCCTTTATCTTCTTGCAGTGAATGATGGAGAGCCTCTGCACTTCAAGGCTGCAGTGATTCACTGATTGCACTGGTCCAAGCTTTAGTCACGGAGCTATTACTTTGAGAGAGGCATTACTCATGCAAAACAATTTTTATATAGGGCAGGGGAAATATGCTCTGTGGAGGCAAGGTTCTTCTGTGAGTGCTTGTGCAGCTCCTCTCTAGGCATAAAGGAAGCGAGTGAGCACCTGCAGTCTTCGGGACCAGGACGAATGGCGCTCTTTGATCCCCAGCTGTGGCTGAGACGTCACCCGGGGAATTCAAGGGTGCTGCTGCTGCTGCTGCCAAGTGGTGTGACTGTCGTAAAAAAAAAAGAAGAAGAAGAAGAAGAAGAAGGTGTGGGTGCCCAACATTCCCCAGGGGTGGTCCTCACAACTCCTTCCAGGGTGGCCTGAGAATGCATGCACACTCAGAGCACAGCCCAAAAAAAAAAATAACCCCCACATGCATAGACAAACACACACACACACACACACACACACACACACACACACACACA
>JAGFZM010000139.1:377652-397325 GCA_017657215.1 Limnothrissa miodon
GGGGGGGGGGGGGGGGGGGGGGGGGGGGGGGGGGGGGAGTGAAAAGGCCAGCGGAGCTGCAACGTGGATTTGTTTGACAGACAGTCAGGACTTGCAGGCAGGCAGGCGGGCGGGCAGACTGGACTGAATCCGGGGGCCTTCAGGCTGGACGAGAGCAGAGATGGGGGCCCCAGGCAGCCGGCGCTGGCTTTGTTTACAACAAAAAGCCATTGTTTGATGTGGCCGAGCGGCCCCTGCTTCAAGAAAGAAAGAGAAAAAAAACGGTGAGGAAAGAGGGGGTGGGGGGGTGGTGAGCGGGTTGGTTGGGGGGGGGGGGGGGGGGGGCGAACGGCTCTCACTCCCACAGGATGTGCTGTGGGTAAAATGCCAGACGGGGGCCGCGGCTGGCCGGATGACTTACACACACCGAGAAAACACACAGCGACTCCAAGCTCCCTGTTCCACAACCCCCCAACCCCCCCAGAGACCGCTCTTCATCAAGCCGACTCACATAACAAAAGCGCAATTGTTATAAGAGTCGGAGCAGCTTCTTTTTCTCTTTTCTCCCCTCCCTTTAACGCAACCTGCAGAGGGACTGGCCTGAAGTTCGTCAGGTTTTAAATGTGCGATTGCAACCTCATTGTTAGAGTACAGTGATCCTCAAATATCATATCCAGTGGAGTGGGACAAAGGCTGGGGATCTATGACAAAAGGCATGAATGCCCAGTATGTGTGTGGGTGTGTGTTTTCACATGTATATGCGGTGCGGTGTCTGTTTGTCTATGTGTGAGTGAGTGAGTGTGTGTGTGTGTGGGTGTGTGTGTGTGTGTAAGAAAAGAAATCACTCAATTATCTAAAAAGAAGCCCTTGAATTGAAATGGTTTCACTCTGTGTGATTCTTCAGTGTATTCCTGCAGTTTTGCCTTTCAAAGGAAGAAAAATAATGAATTCATCAGCAGTGTAGTTTTCACACCAAAAAGGTGCAGAATCTAATTAGTCTTCATTGCCTTGCACCCTTCCCCCCCCCCCCCCCCTTCTCTTGCACTGACGATCTAAGGTTTCAAAAAGGCATTCCTGCTTTTTTCCTATTCTTTCCACTCTTCTTTTTTAATTCTCAGAAAACATTTTGTGGATTTCATCTTTTTATTCAACAGAACGTTTTTCTTTCACTCGCCATCTGCCTGCTGCTTCCTATGCCAAATCATTAACAGAGAGAGGAATGGCATGCCCTTGCCCCTGAGCATGCTGGGAAGGTTGGGCCTGCATTGTGTTTATGCAGTGGATGTCAGAAAAAGGCAGTGTGGTACAGATGTGAAAATATCTGTAGAGAACACTCAGTCTGAACAGTCGACAAGGGCTTTCAAGACCTGAACCACCAACTTTACTCATTCCTCTCCATTGCCTCGCTCTCGCTCTCTCTCACACAAACACAAACACACACACACACACACACACAGACATTACCACATGCACCAGTATACACATAAAAACACACATACATATACACAGAGAACAGAGAGGTTTTAATTTACGAAAAAATTTGCATTTGGCTGGACCTCATGGCTCAGCTGGTTTGGGCCCTCTTAAAAATGAATGCAGCCATGCGACCAACATGAAAAAAAAACAGACAAAGACAGTTTCTTAAAATATGCACAAGGGAGGCAATGACAGCCCCACCACCAAAAGGAGTTTCTGTGTGTCTGCCGCTACAACCATTTTTCTTTGCATTGTCTGTCCTGTTAGATTAAACAAACTTCTCTCTCTCTCTCTCTCGTTCTCTCTCTCTCTCTCTCTCTCTCTCTCTCTCTCGTGGATGGCCCGGATTCAAAACAAATGCTGGGGCCGTCCATGAGAGAGAGTGTGGTTCTTGTTTAATCTCTCCTTTGCAGTACTAATCTCCTCTGAGCTCGACATCACAGCTCCTGCCGAGGACGCAGTCGGCAGCGAAAGCAACACCTGCATCGATGCAGGTGGAGCAGATATCAGTCAGCATCAGATCCGGGCTTGTTAGCAGGGGAAGCCATTCTGCCACAGAGCCACAAAGCCTCCCAGTAACAGTAGCCAGAGTGTGTGGATAATCTGTACCTTAAAGCAAGACTGGGACAGGAGGGAAACATGTGGCCAGGCTTAAATCCCCTCTGACCTTGGATTCTCTGCACCGCCAGGACTGGCAGGAGGCAAGATTTGGGGTGGGGGTGGGGGTCTGGCTTTACTGCCCCTTGGAGGCCACTCCAGACATTGCGTCTTGATGTGGCTCCTAGAAATATTCTCTGCCTTTTTTTTGTTGTCTCATTTTGTTTTGTTTACACACACACATGTACACACACATACACATCATTTGTTGTGTTTAAATATAATTTGTTGTGTTTTTTTGTTCCCCTGGCTTGTCTTGTTGAACAGGCCACACTGTGTTTGGACACCCGCCAATATTTCAGAGTAATTCAGTGCTTTGGGCACCTTGTGCTTATTTTTCTCACCCTCTGCTACTGTATGCAGAGCGGCTGGCCTTGGTCTTCCAGTCACGTCCACAGCAAATAAAACTCACAGTGTGTGACACATGTTGATCATGCTAATCAGTTGCTACTGTCAAAACCCACTTAATGTATCTGTGTGTTTGTCGGTGTGTGTGTGTGCATCTCTCTCTTTCTCTTTGTGTGTGTGTGTGTTTCCTACTTGCAATACATTATTATTGTAATAGAGCAGGGGTCGGCAAATAAGTTTGGATGCGGGCCAATTTTATTTTTTTGACAATTCAATCGCGGGCCATCATCGTCAGGCAAACCATGCTTTTCTAAAGGAAAAAAAACTTCAGTATATCATATGCCTATATGCTACTCTATTAATTAAAAACAATATTTACATTCATTTTAAATGACTGCTCCAGCTCCTGTCATCCTTCTTTTAACAGATAGGCCTAGCAACCTGACTAGCTAATGATTTGGCTATGCATTAGTAAAGTTGCTAATTCTCGCATGACATCCTGATGTTGTTTCTGTTTGGATGTGTGAAACACAAAGATTCTTAGCTAGCGAAGCAAAAATGCCACTGTCCAAAGCAACGAAAAGAAAAGTTGTTAGCGAATGTAGGACGTACGAAGAAGAATGGAAGGAAAGGTCTGCGTTGAGCCTACCTGAATTTATGAACATCCAACATCTCATCCTGTTGTTGCTGCACTTGCTAATTGGTGCTTTTTGTTAAGCGCTATGAGACCTGTCTTTTGTAAAATGCGCTATACAAATAAATTTGAATTGAATTTAATTGAAGCGCTGACGGCTGGATATACACAGAGCTGCAAGATCTATGTTCGGGCACTTTTACAGCGCAGCAAAGTTACAAATGCGTCCCTCAACGCCGCATGGTTTCTCACAACAACAGGCTACTGACACAGAAGTTATTAAGGAAGTGATAGCAATAGTGTAATGAAATTTGTTGAATTGTCGTTTCTGACAACAAATATTTTATTTTAATCAACCTCATCTGGCGGGCCACGTATTATTGACGACGGGCCAATTATGGCCGCGGGCCGCTATTTGCTGGCCACTGTAATACAGCATTTGTTGTTGAAAGTAATTTTTACACAATATTATCGTAATTCAATTAAGACAGTAGTGTAATGCAAAGGACACAGCATAAATTTTATATGAACAAACTGTATACTTATGCCGGCATAAAACATTAACTGTAGGCTGTTATTTTCATGCAGTTAGTGGAATAAACCTAGATTTTAAATCTGATTATTACATGTAGGTCAGTACTAGCAAGTAAAACACAGTTACAGAGAGAATTAATTATGTAGATTAATCTGAGTGATGACTCTCTGAACTGCTTCTAAATGTCAATTGTCTTTTTCTGGAATAGTACATTTAACAGTCCATCAGGTAGTCCATGAAAAAAGTGTTGTAGAGGATGTGTGAAAATGAAGTCAGCAGCAAGGAGTAGGCTGACAGCGTGGAAGAGAGGGAGTGAGAAGAAGGAGGGAGAGAGAGAGAGAGAGAGAGAGAGAGAGAGAGAAATAAATAGAGAGAGTGAGAGAAAGAATGAGAGGCAGAGGGAGTGAGAAGTCCAAAATTTCATGGCGAAATCTGTGCACAGTGTAAGAGTCTTAAGGGCTAAGTCAACTTGATTTAAAGCAAGTCTCTGAAATTTACAGACACAATGAACTTGAATGGACAGAATTAATAAATCAATTCAATAACCATCTCTCCACATAAGCTTATTTTCATACTAAATCAATGCAGAAACTGAAAGTCAGAAAAGAGTTTGGCCATTATCTGTATTATGAAAGAAGTTAAGATGTTGACTAGGGCTTTGATAAAAACTGGATCCCATTGACATATTTCTTTATTGTGTTTTCCCTGTTCCTTCAGAAGCTGTCCACCATTATACGTCCTTCAAAAGTCAAACCGACAGCCCGGGGAGCCATTAGGGCATAAAATATGTTTTACTCTTTGCAATAAATCGAAATGGAAGAGTGACGAAGTGATAGAACACGGCAGATGATGGGAGGAATAAAAACCAGTGAAACAAAAGGCGGCCTGACGACGGGGGCCCTCTTTTCCACGTCGCGACGCGCGAGTTTGTCACAATGCTTTATGGGTCGCCGTCTCATCTTTCAACGGCGATTCCTCCCATCGCTCGGAATTAATAGCCTCTTAAACGGACACAGCTGCAAATGGGCCGGGTCTTGCAGCCGGGCCTGTCTTGTACTTGTCAGAGATGGCCGTTGGTATTCTGATACCGCTGGAAGTCCCAGTTTGCTTTGCAAGAAGCCCATGACTCATGTAGCCCCCGACCCAGCTGCCAGGCTTGCTGATCTCCCTGGCAAATTATCTCAATTATGTTGAGAGGCTGCTGATGAAAACCCGCACAATTGTAGTGGCTTTCTGGGCTTGGATGGTTATCGCTGTGTCCAGATAAGCTTTGCATCTTGGGGTGTAATGTTTCTTTGGCATAAGCAAAGTGATTTGCACATGACTTGTCGAGTTTGCAGTTGAATACGGTTGGCTGATAAATAAGACTCCGCTCTTGTCACTGAAAGAGATCAGGCAGGTGCTCTGTTGCAGATGTTATGTGTGTGGGCAATGAAACCCAGAGAAATTGCTTGGATACACAAACATACATACCAGCAAATGAAAAGTGTTGGTTAACATTATAACACAGAATGCCATGTATTCAGAGCCAGGTACCCCCTCCTCCCCACCCCCATATGGTTTAAGTTATTTTTTTACAACTCTGATCGGCTAGTCACTTCTATATGAATAGCAGTGGCTTCCTGCCGACAGCATAATTAGCATGGGACTGTATTTGTTTATCCCAATTGAAAATGACAAAAATAATTAGTTTTTCTAAAATGTCAAGAGCTGCACAGTATCCATCTTTTGAGCACTTAATTTCAACTTGTCATTTGGCAATACAAAAGGTGACTACATAATTGTTGGGATGCGCCATTTGAAAGGGCACCTATCTTGTGATGAATAAATCATGAAGATTTGCCCGTCCATTTTCCTGCAAGCGTCGGTGCTGTTTCTTTACTCTTACCTGAGGAGTGAATGGCCCTCTGATAAAGGCATAATCAAACCCCACTGATTCATAAATGATATTCTATGTTATTGCAAAGCTCCAAATGTATTGTGTTCTGTTGATATACTGACATATTGCGCCTAGTTTGCAAACATAGTGAGACCAACAAATAAATAGAAAATAGCATATGAAAGGTAAAACCAATGTATTGATATTTCAGCAGTGGTGGTAAGCAGTAGTCAGTAATTGTACAGCCAAGACCCCCGGGCAGTGAAGTGATTTTCACAGTAGATAGAGTGGGTTTTCTGTTTCATGTGGAGCTGCACAGACCGCATATTTGAATGCCTTTAGTCTTACTTGGTGCAGGTGAAATGTATAGTATAAATGTATAGTGGCTCTGAAACAATTATGAATAAGTCGGGGCTAAAAATAGAAAACATGTGGGATACATTTCTCTCTGGGGACTTTACATACAGTTCAGGGCTACACTCAAATCATACTGTAGGGACTAAAGCACCCTGGGTTGTCTTTATGAAGTCCTTTAAATTGATTTTGATGGAGAGATTACAGATTCCTAGTTTGCCAGACCATAAATCTTAGTGGATTGGTGGCAGTTGGTGGTGCCAGAATACACTTTGCATGCCGAGACGAATGGAAGTCTCAATATGTATTGGACTGAGCTTTACAATTGTGGTGATCATAAGGAGTGTAATATATTTTATGTGGTTGTCACATATGAACATATGAGCAGTTTCCTTCAGCTTATATGAATAAAAGGAAAATCCAGATCTGAAATGCAGCAAGTGCTTGTGTATGTTAACCTAGTCATTATTTTAAGTGTACTTGTCAAACCACAGAATTTGTGATTCTTGCCATGTTTTGTATATATCTGTGGTTTGACTGTGAATTTACTTGATGAAAAGATGCCAAGCATGACTAATTCTGTGAAACCTCAAAAAAAAAAAAAAAGTTGGATGATAAGTATGTGTGTGCAATCAGTGGAGAAATAATCAAAAATCACTGCAAGTTATAAAAGCGATCAACTCCGTTTTATTGGTGGATTTGGCTTTTCAGTGACGCCATGTGTTTGGGGCATGTTTCAATTATGTGGTTCTCTACAATGGAAATACGTCTAAACTGCAATGGATAATGACAAACAAATTTTGGCACAAAGTTCCAAACATCACCGGGCCAAGATCGGCCATCGTCACAAAATTCCTTGCCAAGCCAGGAAAAGATAGCTTAGAACTGCTAACTGTCATTGGGCCGGAGTTGGTATGCCAACAGTAGCACTGGAATAGATACAGCAGACAATATTTTAAGTAGCCTTTCATAAATCCCTTTATTTAATTCAATCCATAATTTAAAGGTGGTGGCAGGGAAAGTGGTAGTGACATTCATTACAGAGAAAGGTGAGGTTAAAAATAGTGATAACTAATGGCTTGACTTCACCAGTAATAATGTGACGCGACAGTTAATATGCAGTGTAACTGATGCCTAGGAAAGGGATTCCGTTTCTTAGCGACACCTAGATGGAAATACATAGCCTATATAGAGTAATAAGCACCCTCATTAGATTAGACCTGGGAAAGCTTAGGAAACACACGTGCAAATTCAGTGATCCCCACACTATTAGAGGAAGTTATGGGAAGGAAGTCGGAGGCAGTTGTTTTGTCTTTGGGAAGCATTGACCTGGAGGTGGTAATGATGACGGCTGTATCTTTTGTGTGCAGAGTGCCTGAAATTACTCCTGCTAACAGGCTTAGCCGCCAGAGGACTGGCCGTCAGCGCTCCGACGCTGGGGTCGAGCGAGAAGCGCCGGAGGAAGAGAGGCTGTGGGAGACACAGCCGTGCCGAGCCCTCCGAGAAACAGGCCGCTGCAGGGGCAGAGCACACCATATCATGTGTCAACCAGAGGTGCTGGGCGAACCGCGAATCACATTCTACACACTCTGTCAGTGTGGCTTCCATCCGACAGAGACAAAGAGACACAGAGAGAGACAGACAGACAGGGAGAAATTGCTGAAAAAAATTAGGAGCCAGTGAAGGAAATGGAGGCTGAAAGAAAGACAGAATAAAACATAAAAAAGAAAAAAGATAGATAGAAGAAAAGGAGGAGACAAGTAAAAAGAAGAATGTCTGAAAAGAAAGAAAAGAGAGCAAGCTACAAAGAAGGAATTTTTCTAGCCTGATGTTTTCTGTCATTGACCCAAGGTTGGTCAAGGTGCAGAACTACTGGGCTGCGAATGGACCTTTTTGTCAGAATTGTAAGGCTTGGTCGGGTAACATAATTGGTTCCAGGAGCGAGGGAACAGGGTGGGGTGTTCAACAAAGCACCCGGGGAACACAGCAGATTCTCCGGGAGAAGAGGAACACCAAAATAAACGCAAGTTGACAGGCAAAGTAGGGGACAGTTAGGCTTACTTTTATTACCATGACAAAGAGTAAAAGAGAGCTGCATCCCCTCTCTGCATGCACTCTGGAGGGATTTACACATAGACTAGCAGGAGAGAAGGAAGCTCCATGCCAGGCCATTTTTGTGTTGGAGTAGTTGATGTGTGTGTGTGTGCGTGTCACTTTAATTGTGTGCGTGTGTGTGTGTGTGCGTGCGTGCCTGTGTGCTGCCTGTGTGCATGTGTGTCTGGGTGTGTGTGTGTGTGCATGTGTGTGTGTGTGTGCATAGATGTACCTACTTGTTTGAAACCAAGGTAGACAAAAAAGCACAATTCCTCTAGACAAAGAGTAAAAAATAAAAAAAGGCATGCGTGAGTAAGTCCAATGCGAGTTAGTATCATGTGCGCACACGTGCCTGAGAGTCTGCCTGAAGGCTCTCCCAGCACTGAGCTCTGTGCAAATGTCTGCAGCGGGCTAACTTGGCCTATCCCGGCAGTCTGCTTTGCTTTGATATCACAGTCCACTGCTCAAATACAGTGGATGGAGCCCACCTGATGCACACAGATGAAATGATTGAGCGGGCCGGTCTGGACACATCAGGTCGGCGTCCAGGTGCATTGTGGGCCGGATGGGGGAAGCACTGGCGAGTGTCAGAGACAGATTGCAGGGGTCTTCTTGCAGGGTCTTGAAGGCAATCAGGAGATGGATTTCCCATGTCCAGGGCAAGCGGTGACATCATCCTGAGTGGAAAATGTTATACTGTGGGTCTGTGAAGTCTAATATCCCTGCAGGGCCTCACACCGACTGAAGCTGTTGGCCCCCAGAGCCTCCACCCAAAAGTACTGCTCCATCAACAGAGAGCAGTGCTTTTCTAAAATGCCCCTTTTGAAAATTACACCCAGAGTCATTTGTAGATTATTTTTCTTTTTCTGGAAGAAAATTGATGTTGCTACAGTGGAGATATACACAGAAAAAAAATGCAGCACAATGAATTAAATCTAATGCCTCACCAGGCAGGACTAACACTGTGACAATGTAAGTTTCATGCCAGGCCAGCATTTGTATGCTGTGTGTGTGCATGTGTGTGTGTATGTGTGTGTGTGAAGTGTGTGTGTGAGAGTGACAGAGAGAGAGAGAGAGAGAGAGAGAGAGAGAGAGAGAGAGAGAGAATAGTAAAGCACCAGGCTGGAGTGATACAAAGCAGCAGTTTAATTTCAGTTTTCTTTGTTTAATTAAACAAAAAAAGCAGCTGAAGATGTTATTACTTTTACTCCTGTACTCACTTACAGTAGTCGTTTCACAGGGCAGGGCAGATCAACAGAAACTTTCTTGGGATGGCATGAGGATCACAAGGAATAGATAAATCAAAGCTAAGCGTTCTTTGCATGTGAATGCTGTCATATACAATATTTAATTATTTAGCAGTAAACATCAACACAGAAAGTGTAAGCAGACATTAATATTTATATAGATAGATGTGAAGATATAGTAATGTTGCAAAAGCAAAAACAACTTTACAACTTTACAAAGCCTGTGTGTTACCTACAAGATACACACCACATAGTGATGAACATGATAGGAGAAAATGTGAAAGACTCAGATAAAATAACAAAACATTTTTCATTCCAAAGAATAAAGTGTTATTTGGAATTGAATAACATTTGTTTCTTCAATTTCATCAGTATAGCATACAGCAGTGTGTGGAGGTAGAGGCAGATGAAATGGATGTAAAAGTGAAAACGAAGAGTAGGCTACACAAATCCAGTGATGAATTTGAGCATCTTAAGAATTCCACATTTCACATTAAAATTCACAAATATATATAAATATACGAACGTCATTACTAATGTGTAAATAAGAAATAGTTTGGTGTGAAAATGCAGTAGGTTACAGGTTGAGCAACAGCGCTCATAATAACGCTTCACATGGAATTAAATGTGATTGGACAAAATCCACCTCCTCTCTCAAAAATTACTCTGTTTACTAGAAGTAGGAAGTGATTGGATTTTGAGACCGTGTTTACAGGTGCAAAACTCGTTGGTACTGTTTGATAAGACATGGTCATTAAGGTGGCAGATGCCACCATGTGGCAACCCAGTAGATCCACCCCCTGCAGTCAAGATGTTTGACCATCCAGCGGGATGACAGGCAGATGCACTCTCAGTAGAATATTAAGTGCACAGTGATGTAACCTTGAGAAATCAGCGTGACTTACCTTGCTGGAGGCTGTTGAGCTGCGAAAAGAATGCATATGTAAAATGTATTGTGTGAGTCACCACAGAGGGGAAAAAAATAAAACCCACAAAGGAGATTTTGCCTATGTTGTTATTTTGTTTTTCTTCCTTGGGGCAGAAACAATGTTCTGACATTGGAAGAAAATGTTCATTGCAAAAAACTGTGTGTTCGAGCAACCACTTAGAAAAGGAACTGCCACTATTTTTTCCTCTGTTTAAAAAAAAAAACTATTTTTTAGCATTTCTTGCTTGGATGTGTATTTATAACAGAGAAATCCTCCATATCTGTAATTTGATCCTGCAAACACACTTCTCAAATATTACAACATTTAATCCAAATGACATTGTTATCATTTTCTATTTCATAAACACTCGTTAATGCATCCAGCTCGGGAACTATTATCAGATGTTGGGTGGTCGTGTCCACCTCTGGATAAGCCTGGTATGAAGTAGCCTACTCATTAGCTAGTCATTTCACTTCCACAGGCAAATTGTCATGGTATTTTAAGAGGATATGGTCTCTGGAGGCAGTATTATCAGGTAGGAAGAACATTACGGCCCTGTTATTTAGATTTCATCTTGAGGGGATTATGTTTTGATTTGTTCCTCGGCTACGTCTACTATCATATAATTTCTTGCTGTCCATGAGGCCCTATAGGAGCTGATAGCCTCCTAGACACAGCAGCAGCTGTCTGTACACTGGGTAGGAGCAATCACTAAGCACTGTCACCATCCTCTGCATCATAATATTAATAATAATAATAATGACAACTAAAAATTAAACCTGAAATTATAATAACCCAATTTACATATTAGATTTAAGACACAGATACAAGCATTGTCTTAGTACTGTTTTGTGTTGTGTGTTGATGTTGTTGTTGTTGCTGTTGTTGTTGTTGTTGTTGTGTGTGAGTGTGTGTGTGTGTGTGTGTGTGTGTGTGTGTGTGTGTGTTTGTGTCTATCACAATTTGGAATCAGCACAACTTCTGGTTGATCATTTAAGAATTTATTTGTTTAGCTGTGAGGCTTCATCTGTTTACTTCTGAGTGATGGTTCAGTGATGACTATCTGTCTGCTGTGCTCTCAGCAGCACAGGAGGCCTGGGGTCTCAATGGAGTTGGACTTGGCAGTCAGAGACCTTCCACGGTGGTTGCAGTTTGAATGGGGAAAACTTACAGGAAGATGCCATGTCTGCGTGGGTTTGCATCCAAAAACTGGGTAAATTGCTGCTGAACAGATCACCATGCACTGTGGCATTTGACCTGCGGCTCAAACATCCGGAATGCAAAAATCACAGGCATTATGCTGCAGCAGCAACTCCAGGCTTGGCTGATAGGCATATGGCATGGTGCATGTGTGAATATGTCTTTGCATAGCGTCTCTCCCAGATTGTTAGGCATATCCATCGCCCTAGCAAGCTTGACAGGGGCCTTGACACTAATGTCAGTCAATTGGACATTTTGTTTTGACATCCCCCTTGCAGTTGTACTATTTAGACCTTGTTTTCCTCTCAGAGCTTGGCAAACATGTTGTGTTTTTTTTGCGAGCTGGTTGTGTAAACCTGCTGTGGCGCTGGTGATAGCCTAATTGCGCTATTGACAGTGGTATTTACATGAGCACTAGCACCCTGTCTGTTTATCCAAACGTGCAGCGGTGGGGAAATGGTCGTGGAGGGAGGGAACTGACAAATACATTATGTCACGATCAGCGTAAGGGAGAACATCAGACTGGCACAGGGGTGCGAGCGAATTATACAGCAACCGGCCGTTTCCAACAGCAGCGGGGTGGCGCGAAAAAAGGGACTTGGACTGCCATGGCCAAGCGTACAAGATGGGATAAGTGTCAGAAAGGATTTGACTCACAATTATTGTGTTTAGGTCGCCATCTCGGTGGCTGCAGGTGCCCACGCAAAAAGATGTACTTTGCCAGGGCGTGAATATGAAAAATGTTTGCCATAGTTTGGAGACCTTGCAAAAGTCCTCGGATAAGGTGGACAAAAAACCTTTTCTATGTCACTTTCTTCTCTATTTTTTCTTTTTAGCCCGTTGCTTTAGAGCAACACAGCTTTCTCATGTCAAAACAAAACTGCTGGACAACGCTTCTCTTTCAAGTTCATTTTTCATATGGATGCTATGATAAAACAAGCTTGAAGGACTTGCTGAGCCAGTACTTTTCTTCCTTTTCCTCTGTTAATATTTAGACAGAGTACATAACAGAGGAATATATGCAACACGTTTATGCCAGAACCAATAAAGGATCAGGAGAGTCATCTGCACGCTGTATTAGTAAAAACTTATCCACTAGAGGAAAGGAAAATGGATGACAGTGCATTGAGGCATCCAGGAATCTTTTGAGCATATGTGGACCTTAACCTGTGTTCCAACGGCTTTTTTTTTTCATCCTTTTCCTATCTAAGTAATCCAACTTGGTGTACAGCCGTCTTCACAACAGTGACGAAATCCTCCTAAATTTAGGACATGTTTTACACTGACAGTTGGAAGTAGACTCCATGCAAATTTGGCGGATTAAAAAAATCCATCAGGAAAGCTGGAGAGAACACAAGAAAAGTAGGCCAAGTTGATTAGCCCTGCAGTCTGTTTCCGCCACTCTTGAATAAAGATTGTGTATGTGTGTGTGTGCGTGTGTTCATGATGGAAGTTAAAAAAAAAAATCTGAAAGCAACCCAAGATGATATAGCACAGAAGACGTGACATGCATATCAAGCTTAAAGCAGTGGGAGTAAAACAGGAGACATTTCACCTGGAGTTTTATCATGTCTTTCATGTGAAATTGGGTGGCCAATCTGACATACCAGAACATCAGAATACCCTATCAACACAAATCAAAGTTCTTGATAGTCTAGACGGAAACCTGAAGATACCATTTAAGTCATTAAAATATACATTACTGAGGTAGTATTTGTCTTCCAATGGAAACTACATGTTTGTGGATATATATTAAATATATTTATGAGGATGTTAATTTAAAAGTATGACTACCATTATTATTATGTGATGAACATAATTTACTCTGAGATATTCAGTTTTAATAATTAATAAAAAATATGGCGTAAATGCAGGCTGTTGATTGTTATTATACATTTTATCTTAAGAAAATATTTAATTGATTTCACTTCAAAATAAATTAAAATAAATATGCCAGATAAACAGAGACTAAAACATTTTCTTCCTTTTTTCCAAACTAAAGTGAATATCAGCTCACATCCTGATTGTTTATATTGTATTACAATGTCATTCCTTTGTCATGCAGCTCTGGTGTAGAGCAGAATATTCAAAAGCTGTGCTTCAGCAAGAATTGAACCCCGAGTGCACTGTTAAACATTTGGCTCAAACTCGCAGCAAAATGCTCAGTCGGCAGTACCAGAGATGTAATAGCCCTGAGAATGTCATCCTTCAATGCTCACTTCCAGACAGAGACCCATTCATATGTTTGTGTCAGAGTCTGGAGTGGGGTGGTGGGTAAGTTGGCAGTTGTGGGTCCTTCAAATATACAGAATGTTGCTAAAAAATGCAACTATCCACTTTGGTTCAGCACAGGCTGGATTGGACATTTGGTCCATTCATTTTTTTTTTCTAAACATAATCCTCACTTTTGTTGTAGTCTAAACCTTACAGGGTGAAATTATTCATTATCCTAGCTCATCTTTGCCTGTGGTTGTTTTTGGTGATGTTGCTACTCTGAGACTGCATTAAATGATTTTATGCAGCATCTTATTTTGTTTTAAACCAGACAAACACTCCAAATAAATGACTGAACAAAGACGAGAGCCATTTGTCATCTACTAATTATTTTACTGGTAATAACCCTCACAAACTACAATTAATATTATGACTGTGCTGTGTATTGCTATTCCATGCATTGACTGTAACAAACCATGGAGAGGGATAATACCATGCATCTTCAGCAATTGAAATTCAGCTCTTGATTTCTTACTCCTCTCAAGCTTCGTTTTATATTTTACCCTCTCATCTAGGCTCACAACGACTGAAAATTTCATTTCACTAAGTTCAAATGACCAGTTGCCAAGGAGACCATTTTTTTCACAAATGCACATCCCTTTTAGGCTTATCATCTCCACATGTTACGGCTAAATCTGTTTGCTTTTTTAAAAAAAAAACTATCAAAAGCTTTGCAATGTATTTCACCAGAATCTCAGGCATTACAACCAAACTCTGCCTGAGTCCGGTCTGGCTTGTTGTCTACTGTGTATTTAGAAAAAAAGTAAGGTTCACATCATATGTTCAGGGCTATTTAATTACCGGTTTGAATGCTCAACCTATTACTTAAAATATGCTGTGGATGATAAAATAAAGATGGTGTAGGCTACTTTCATTGTTGACGTCATTACTCCCATATTGGCCCCTATAATCCTCTTCCATTTGCTTCAGAATAATTTTTGGTTTACTTTAAAAACTAACATGTAATATTTAATTTCAAGTTTAGGATGCATTCTTTACCAAATGTGACAAGCTCAAGTGTCCTTCATGGGATAATAAAACAGGTTAATCTTCATTCGATTGAATTTGTGAGTCTTAACTATTTTGCTCACAATTCCAAGACACCAAAAGTCCCCAAAATGAACAGCTCCAACACTACCAAGGGAGAATGCTGCTGTTTTCTAGAGGTTAATAAAAGAATTAGACACGCCACAGGCTTTTCTCCTCTCTGGAAACACACCAATTTCTTCTTTATGAGCAGGCATTGTACAACATAAATAGTCTCTTCACTTGTGTCCTTGAGCTTGATTGGGAGTGGAACTGCATGATATTATATCTCTCCACATGACGACACTGTTGCCACAGTTTCATCATGGGGCAAAAGAGAACCCTGCATGTCCTCACAAAGTTAGGTGAGGCACACAGTGCAGATATCGCCTTTGAATCTGAGACCATCAGTGACCGAACACAACTTTCCCATGCATTCCTATCGGATCACTTCACATCACGTTATTGGTGCCTCTGTTATGTTTTATCATATCTCTGGTCTCTGTTAATCCATACAATGGAACTGACATCATATTCGGAATGACCATAAAAGAGTCTCTGTGGAGCTCCGAGGGGATTATTCGAAAGACAGATGCCAGCATACTAAGATATGGTAATTTACACTGGATTGCGTTGTTTGTCCTTTCTGCAACTGAATATGCACTTATCTTCCACATATGTACACCACACGTCTCATATTTCACTGTGTAGCCGCTGCGATTATTGCTCAACCATGATTAGGCTATTTGCATGGCATTTCTTAGAAGATATGACCTGATTCCATGCAGATGTTGAGTGGTTTGCCAGCTTGACTGCACATGATGCATGACCCGCCCTCACAATGTCTACATTTACAATCCGTTGTACAAAATATATATAAACCATTTTCCCAAAGGGTGTGAAGACATTTTGATACCTGCGCCATATATCTGTGTTAGCAAAATGAAAGCTTGTGTGTTGTGCCAGGGGCAGCGGTTCATAGGCCACAAGAGGACCCTGCTGCCTTGCCTGTGACTTGGGCCTAATGTGAATGCTCCCGGGGTAACCAGTGAGACAGTTTCATAGGGGTTAGTACGACAGCTCCGTCTTGGCAAGGTCCCCAGGGTGGGTAGAAGACATCACTTTGAAGTCTGAGGAGAGACTGGAGAGACCTGATTGATATGGCTTGAGGAGTTGTTAGAAACCATGGTGAGGCAGATTTTACAATTTGCTGGAACTATGATGTCACCACATTTCCACTATAAAGTCTCCTCAAGCAACCATAATGGATTTTCAGGCTTTCTATTTATTTCGTTCTTTATTTCATTATTTCCGGACTGCAGGGAGGACTCTTGCGTTCGCCAGATTTGGTGCCTGCACTTCATTTCTCTCACGAAAATATATGATTATTTTTTTCAGGGTTTTTTTTTTGTGCTGCTCCTCTAATATGAACCCTGCGCTATAGCTGCAGTCCGGGTCTCTTTAGGCTCTGTTTCAACAGGCTCCAAAGAGTTCTTAATCAAGTGCTTGCCCAGCCAAGCAATCAAACTACTGAGTAATCAGGACAAAGTTGGAGCAATTTCCTGACACATGTTCACCCTGTAGACTCACTGGTTTTAAAAGTACTTTGTCACTACAAGGTCCTGACATGAAGCAGTGTCCTTGACTGTTCGCCCTCCTAAAGCTTCAGAAGACAACTAAACATGACAAAAATACAGTTTTTTTTAAGACAGAAACACTACCATGTTTTCAAGTTGAATTTTTTGTCACATGTGTGCATTCAAGGTTTTTTTTCATTAATATTTCACAGATTAAGAGGTTACATTTTGACGTAATGTTTAAATGATTAAGAAATATATAAGATCAACTCTGTATGTATAACCTTCCTTCTGTCATATTACTAATGAGGGCAAAGTCACGCAGGTTTTTGACATGTTCATTTGTATTGCTCTTTATATTATTCAACATCAAGATTAGGTTAATGACAACAAAAGCTTGGTGCTGCTGAAAGAAACAAGTAAATGCCATTGTAAGGTGTACAGCACTCCTTATGTATAGATGTAATCATTAGTCTCTCAGGTTGGTTGTGCAACTATAAACAGCTCATTATTACCACACATAGCCTAATGCTTTTGACAAACAGCCCTGTTAATCATAACGCTAAAGAAGATTATATGAAAGAATTAAAAAACTCTTGCAGCAGAGTTGTGATCAGTGAGATCAAACACTGATCCACACCTGTTGTACCATGGGGGTAACGACTGGTTACTATTGTTTGCAGGGGGTTTGTGCATGGGTCTGTTGCCAGGTATGTGGTCTGCTTTGTTTGGTGCCTCCTAGCTTACACCAGCGTGTGAATGACCTCGCCTGCACTAATCCCTTGTCCCCTGCTCTGCCAGCCTCCCAGCAGTTCCTCTCCAGAAGTGTTCACCTCAGCAGGATGCCAGTAGGGGGCATCTGGTCCGTAATCCTCTCAGCGCTGTCCATCACTCGGTTCTCACATGACTATTTTATGGGCCGAGATAATGGGACCTGTTAACAACGCCTGTGGATTTCAGAGCCGCTGCCTGGCGACGCTCTCAGGGAGTAGACCGGGCAGGTGACTCTGATCCCCAGCTGCGATTGTCCTCAGCTTATGGAAAAAAAAAAAAGTCTGCCAACAGGACATCCGTGACCCTCATTAGCTGTAATGTGGAGGATGGAGTTCCTCAGGGTGTGTCACATGCATGCCACTCCACACACCATGTGCCTGAGCCAGGGGGGTCACAGGTCAGGGTCATGACTGTGTGAGCCTATTTCGGGGAGAATTAGCAATGATTCCCCTATAATGCCATCTGTTTGACTCGATTTTAAGTGCAGCACTCACTGGGTGGCATTTTTCACACCAAAATTGGCACATCTGTAACTCCAACATGAATAACAGCCTACACTTTTAAAACTATTCAGCCTAATAAAATTCTGTTCATGATTCTGGTGTTCCTAAAAAAATATAGCCTGTCCTTTATGTTTCATTGTTGAGTATTAATGATAATGCGCAGTGCTCAGTACCAGAATGATCCAGCGTGCCAGCCACACTTTGAAGGTAATACCCAAACGTGCTGACTGTTTCCCCTGTGTATGTGGCTCTTGCCTTCTCTCTGCCTCCGGCACGTTGAGCTAGTGCAGTGAGATGCCTTTACAAAGAGAATTGCATATCAGCTTCAGCGCTGGCAAACAAGTGTGCAACCCTGCACAGACGCCTGCGCCCTCACACTCTCTGGATTGCCATCGCCCGAAATGCAACCGTTGGCAATTGGAAGCAGAGGCTGGACCGTTGCAAGTAACTAAACATATGTTTTTTTCCCAGTTTATCATTTTTTAAAGTGGATTCATTCTTTTTTGTCATCCAGAACTAAATATAAAAACACACAGTGCCTGACCTCAATATTATGTGCGAGAATCTACTGTAAGTAAAGCATTTCGAACGCATGCGCGTGCTGTTCCATATTGGCCCTACAGTGCTAGGGAAACGCCATTTCAACACTAGTGAACTAACTCTGAGTGCTGGCTGGGGGTTTACTTGTATCAGAGGATATTTCCCAACGGAAGACTTTTCAGTCTAACTAATGTGCCCTCTATTACTGAGCCTCCATCAGATGAATAGCAAATATCTCCCTAGTGGTGCATTCAAAGCAATCTATAAACAACAGCAGCACAATCCCAGGCTGCTTCGTCCACACCCCTCATTCAGAGTGTCCATCTGGTTTGTTGAGTTCTCAACCCGGGTCTTTGCCTTGGGGAAGTAGGCTAAAACACAGACCCTGTCTCAGCTCCTCACTTGGCGAGATATGGAGTAATTGAGTTTGATATGTGCGTCAGGTGAATTAATCCGCTCACCATGCATGTCGATTTGGATCTGAAACAGCTCATCAGAACATGAAAACAGCAGACTAAAAATCAAAAACAGATTTTTTTTTTCCTCTCCTGGAATTATTTTTTCCAGACCAGAGGAGGTGCATTGATAGGGACGCTGCATTTATTTTGTGATTTTCTTCTTATATGCAATGCTTAATGTTCCATTAATTGGTATTTCAAAGTACATTGATTACTCAAAGTCAGTTAATAAATTCAAGTGGGAATGTTTTAATGACTTTATACATTATGAGATTTTATACATTTTATGACTTTAAGTTTTGTCTAACAGAAAAATCAATAGTAAGACATAACTTGTAAATTTTTATTTTTTTAATTTCACAAATTTATCCTAAAAATATAAAATAATACCTTACATTTTGTGTGTTAGAATAAACATATTTGAATATTGATATATAATGGATTTATAGATAAACAGATATAATTGGTAAACATATATAAATATTTTCTTTTTAAATTTGTAAACAACATTTTCTTTTGTTTAGAATTATACATTCAATATAAATGCATATATTTTTAACAGTGTGTGTGGGGTGTGTGTATGTATGTGTGTGAGAGAGAAAGAGAGAGACTGTGTATGAGTGTGTGTGTGTGTGTTGTGTGTGTGTTATGTGTGTCTGTCTTTACAAAAGAGAAAGAATAGTGAAGCATCAGAATAATGAAAAAGAAGGTAACAGGCAGCCTGCAGAATTGGTTCTGAATGCTTTGACCCTGTTGGGGCCTGTTGGGGATTCTAACCTTTGTAATATAATCCAGATAGCAATGGCACTTGAAGACATGTCTTAAAATTGTACTCATTCTGTGTCAGCTCCAACACAATACATGCAACGTTCATGTTCTTCTGTAATAGCCAGTGTCCCGTCAAAATGGAGGAGAGGTTACAAAGTGATATGTGAGAACATTGCCCCCTAGTGCAAGGTTTTGCTGGGTTTAAGTGGAGGATTCAAGCTTATTACAGTCACTGCCGGTTCATACCTCATCATTTTCATAACAATGTCTTTCAAGGACAGATATGGTAATATTATGCACTACCTCCCGAAAAGCTATTTTACATGTTGAATGATTCTAGGTGTGTGCTGGACTGAGGTCAGTCAGGCTGGATCACTAAAAGGGTCACTAAAATGTATTTATGGATAGACAACCGGTGACC
>JAGFZM010000139.1:397335-413598 GCA_017657215.1 Limnothrissa miodon
ACACAACACTGAAGACAATACATGAAAGTCTCCGGCATCAAAGGATAACACAGCAAATTGTAACTTGATACTTTCAGCATTGAATGACCTTACAGAAAATCATATCTGTTTGACAAAGGACTGAGGCAGCAGCAACAGCAGGCAGCCGACTACAGAACCCTAGAGAACTGTGCAAACATCGGCTGGTCTTAAGGATCTTGGTTCCTGCTGTCTCACTAACCTCATGGCAGCAGGGCATCCATCTCTGAATGGATTTTCCACCAGGATTATGCCCCAGGTCTCGAAGCAAGTACTGCCCTGGAATGGTTCCACAACAGTGAATTCAAGTTATTGCAGTTGCCATCCCAATAGGTCTCGGTCCAGCTGTAGCTGAGAGGTGAGTTGTGCTGCACAGTTTAGCAAGTTCCCCAGACACCTACTACTGGCAGTAGGCAGGCATTTTGGACTGGTATGTCTCTTAAACAAAGCAATCTTTTAAAGATCCATTTTCTGACTGACATCATCATTAAAGGCCAAAATGTACAACTTGCTGTTTTATATTTTTCCCTTCCCATCAGTGGGCTTTATTATATCCATTAATGATTTGCAATGAACGGTCTTCCACATTCTAGGAACTACAATGAATCGATGGAACTATTTTTTTTAATCAACCAGAATGTCTTTTACAGCCACTTAGCAGTTTGCTGTCGAATATAGTGTATATCAAGTCAGATAATTGTATTTGCTTTGCACATGGACAACAAAAAAAAAAACGAGAACACAGGACCACATTTAGCAACCATCAGTCTTGATGGGGCTGAGAAGGCCCCTGCTGTGAACAAAGTGTGAAAACAAGTGTTTCCTTTTAATCAGACTCACAGTCTGACAAAGCTCCCCCCTCCCCCCTTCCCCACGTGCTGTCCAATGTCATGGATGGAAGAGAGTCAGTGTGTTACTGTGTCACCCTCCTCATCTTAACCCGGGAATGAAACAAACGGAAAATCCCAACAAAATAGATGAAACATCATGAGCACTTTGAACTGAAGAGTCCTGCTGTGGGGCTTTGCTGAAGCAGGGAGCTTTGTGTTTTTCCCCACAATCTCTCAGAAGTGAAAATGTCAAAAGCAGGACCCATGAGGCGCTGGGGAGATACTGCCTCTAGAGCACATTGACATATTCTGGGTGATGAGAGATAAAGGGAGACCCTCTAAGAGGCCCAGCGTGAGCATAGCTAGGGGCAAGCGCAGCCTGCCTGGGTGCCAGTCAGTGAGAGAGGCAGCACTGGATGGTGCACATTGCCATGAGTTTGCAACACCATTTGCTGGGACCATGTGTGGCTAAGATGTCATCCTTGGGTGAGCATTAGGCTTGGTTGGGGGAGAAAATAATATCACTGGATCACTGCCCACAAAATTGGCTAAACAGCTGGTTAATAGTAGCCTATACAACGCAACAACATAGGCTGCTCCAGCACTTGCAGCTCAACCAATGAATGCAAGGCTATAGAAATCATATGTAACATGTTTTGTGCAAATCTACTCAGGGGGGTCTAGGTCTTCAAAATGTACAGTGTCTTAACCCTTCACCCCCCCCTAGCATCATCCCAAACATTAAACCAAAGCAACACAACTGGTTTGCCAGCAACATTAAAAAGGACTTGCTGGTATGTGGTGGATTTCTTTATTTTAATGTTAACCACTGTAATGACAATGTCAGGCATTTTTACTTTTTTTCTTAAGGTGATGTGAAGTATCTATTAGCTTACTAACTACATTTTCTTGATAGTTACTTGTTAGTTCCATTTGTATTTTTATTGAAGATATTTGTTGGTCAATAATAGGGTTATTGCAGAACATTGTACACGTGTAGTAAAATACCCTATTACTACCAACAGTCAGTGTAGTTTTTATAGGTAAGAAGTTTTTAAAATAGGCCTAATCTTTTAGGTAATTCTCCATTGTGTGTCAAAAAGAATGGCTAACAGTATGTGTACGCTTTATTAAGTCCTGAACACATGCCTGATTTCCACTACTTAAATTTACTACAATACTAGCTATAATACACAATAGATTTTTGCACACATTATGACCATTTTTTAAAGGCACCTTACAACAAATTAATCACTGTTTTCACTATAACACTCTACTGCCAAAAGACAAAACAAAACTGATCTTCCATGCATGGCCTGAAGCCCAGCTGATGCTCTGAAAAGCTTTTACACTGCATGGTCAAAAATTAACTAAACTACTAAAAAACTATATTACCATGCTTTATAGCAAGGTTATTGCCATGCTATTCAAAAATTTAGCTGAGCTAGTTTTGACTTGTGAACGCTTGCAACACTGCATAATTAAAGGCGTTCTGAGCGATGCTGTTTCACGTCACTTCTTGTTGATGTTCGAATTATTGTCAAACAAAACTGAGGACAGCTCCAGAGAGGGTTCAAGCGTTATAAGTTATAGCTTATTCCTCCCCCTCCCTCCCATGCCTCCCGAAAGACTCATGAACCTTGTCGTTTATTGGCTGGAACACTGTTATGTTTCGTTTTCGTTTGTTATGCTAGGTTTGCCCACTGTGTTATGTTGCCGTTTGTGGAGCCTGGGCTGTCTACAAAGACCGCGTTTTTTTACAGTGTGTTCAGGGGACAGGCAGCTAGCAGATTGTGAGGAGATGTTTGCTGTATGTAACACATGTTTTAGTCCTAAAAACTTGTCACATCGCTTAGAGCACCTTTAAGCAATAACTTTTTTTTTTGACTAAAGAATTTCTTAGGAGCAGGTGGTTGCTCCACATCCTCACCCCCCATCACACACACACACATTCTGCCAATGCAAACACATTCTACAAATGCTGAGTCATCAGAGAACTTCTGCAAATGGCAAGACTCAGAGTTAGAATTTTAGAATTCTTATTATGGGAAAGTGTATTTAGACCCTAGTTCCCTGTGGTGCCCCTGTACTACTGACCAGCTGACCACAAACTGTGGCCTGCCTGAGAGGTAGTCCATAATCCGGGGTGGCTCTGTCTACCTGCATCCTCTGCAGCTTTCCACACAGTGGCCCAGGTTGGATTGTGTTAAAAAAAAAACATGATTCTCACTGCCTGCTCTGTCCAGGTGGGAGTGAGCCCTCTGGAGCAGGTAGATAATAGAATCCTCCACCCCCACCTTGTGGCAGTAGGCAAACATCAAAGGGTCCAGGGAGGAAGTCACCTGCAGTTGTAGGTGGGCCATGACCACCCTCTTCAGCACCTTCATAATATGTGATGTCAGGGCAACCAGTCTGTAGTCTTTGAGGGTCGACGGTGAGGGCTTTTATGGGAAAAGAACAAGGCAGGATGTCTTCCACAGCATTGGCACCTTCTCCAGATCAAGGATGAGGATAAACAAGTGCTGTAGAATCCCACACAGTCAGCACAGGACCTCAGGACCCTGGGGCTGATGCCATTTGGACCTGTGGCCTTGTTTGTTGAGTTTCCCCAGCTGCCACCTAACCTTGTTGCTGGTGATTGACAGGGAGGTTGGAGAGCTTGGAGGGTGGAGGGGAAGCCCTGGTTGGGGTGGTAGAGGGTAAGGTCTGTGGAGCTGGGAGAGGCGGGGGATGCAGGCAGAGGACCCGCGCTGAACCTGTTGAAAAACCTGTTCAACTCATTGGCCCGCTAAGGCCACCCTCAACCTGACCTCCTTGCGCCTTAAACCCAGTGATGGTTCTAATTCCATTCCACACCTCTCACATGTTGTTTTGCTGGAGCTTGTATTCCAGCTTGTTCCTGTATGCCTCCTTACCTTCTCTCAGGCGCACAATCTCTGGACAGTACTGAGTTTCTCCCGGTCTCCCACCCTAAAAGCTCTTTTTGTTCTTATTGAGCACTCATTTTAACTCACTGGCCCATGACTTATTGTTTGCAAAGCATCTCACCCTTCTTTGATACCGTCAGTCATGGAGTTGATGTGATTTCCATGGGGCTCACATAGCACAACCCTAATCTCTGACCTCAAAGCACCCCTGCAGATGCTCTATGGCTTCCGGTGTCTAACGCCTCACAGTCCTCACTGGCTGCCGCTGCACAAGTTGTGTGTAGGGGAGGGGAGTGGTCCTGTAAGCATCCTTTATATTTGCATATTTACACTCCAGGACTTATGCCTTTGCACACAAGATCTGGTATTTGTACTGGCAACGCTCCTTTGCACTACACCAGCATTTTTATGTTTCGTTTGCCTATTCTTATATAATTTATTACACACATATTGTTGATAATTGCCAATGTATATTGTAGATTGTCTATTATGTTGATGCCCATCATGCGTCCACTGCATGTATACTGACCGATGTCCTTGTCGCTTGTCTAAACAATAAAACACCTACCAAAGTCAAATTCCTTGTATATGCAAGTATACTTCGCCAATAAAACCTGATTCTAATTTATGTGAAGAAAACATTGGTTCCCCCTGGCCCTCGATCCCTTCAGGGCTTGGAAGTTGGCAGAGAACATCATTTAGGATCTTTAACCTGCTTTGGAGCTGGCACTACAGATCCCTGTGCTGCAAAAAACACTTCTCCAACTGTGCTTTTTTGCACACTCTATTGCATTATAATTCTAACATGCATCTTTCACACTAAAATACACAATTACTTCATGTCCTGTGCGCTTTGACTTGAATAATATGTATTTTTTTTCACTAAAATGTATTTGGGTCTCATGCAATGTATTTTCACATAATTACTGCCAAAAACCTCCAGAAAGTCTACGTAACATGCACATTAAATTACTACGTAATTTTTAACATTAAATTGCTGCTTAAGTGGACTGAGGTTGCAATGCACTAAACCTACTGTATGAAATTACAATAAAACCTAACCTGACTCTTGTACAGTAGTAGAACACTTCGTATGTGGCACAGAGAGCCGACATCTAAGTCAAATCCCTTGTGTAGGCTATGTAAATGTACGTGCCTCCGCTTTTACCACTATGTTCTAAGTAGAGCAATCTGCACTGAGTGACGACCAATAAACGCAACGTTTGTTGAAATATGAGGTCAGCTGTTCGAAAAAGATAACAAGAGATTAGCTAGCTAGTGGGCTGCTTGTCTGTGGGTTGGGGTCTAACAGTGTTTCAGTGGTTACTTTTCACAAACGGCTAGTAGATATTTATCACCATTGCTGGTGAAGTAAATTATCTGATTTATATCGCCATCACATGAAGACCAAGTTATCAGTCCATTAGCGAAACACCGAAAGGAGAACCGCTAGTTCCGTCGAGGTCAGGTTAGCCACCCATGAGGATACGGTATCGCAGCTAACATTACTCCAGTTCAGCTAACGAAGTTAATTGTATAGGCTGTAAATATTCTAGAATATAATTTTCTATTTAGTATAATTGTATTCACCCAGGTTTTAATTATTTGTGGTCTTCTAGGTTATTGTATCTGCAGCACTCATACTCTGCTATGCTAGGTAGGTAGATCTAACGTTAGTTGGCTCGTAACTGTCAGGCTAGCTATTTTAGCGATCAAATTGTTTACAAATAGTTGAAGTTATAACATTATTTATAATCATATAAATTTGACTTTAATCCTGTTTTGAAAAGCTTTTGCCGTTGTAGCAGATATAGCTCACTCGACACATGTTAATTTTGTGAAACCCCGATTAATGTACTGACCATACGATAGCTGGTCAGCTAGCCTGTACAAGTGTGACTACAAACTGGACAAAACGTTGGATTTAGTGGGCTTCAAAGCGGGTTCAGCCGGAGCGCTGACCCCTCAGAAAAAGATGAAAAAGAGGAAGGAGCTCAATGCTCTTATTGGGCTGAGCGGGGAAAGTAAAAGAAAGAAACCCAAAAAGGGATCAGGTCACAGGCTTCTCAGAACCGAGCCCCCAGATTCGCAATCCGAAACAAGTTCAGAAGACGATGATTTTAACAACCTCAGCAGCCTTAGCACATTTGGAAAGTAAGTATAGTTCAGTTCGCAGGAAACCCAACCATACCAGTTTCATTTCGTTTGACATCTTTCAACTGTGGCTTGTGCCTAATGTTTTTCAATCGTTCCATTCGTATAGGCGAAGTTACGCACAGTGTTGCAACGTCTGCTACCCATTGTGTGTGTTTATTATCCTGGCTGCTTGCGTGATTGCCTGTGCTGGATTGATATGGATGCAGATAGCCCTTAAAGATGATCTGGACAATTTGAAAGAGAAGATTCATACAAGTAAGCAATTGGGTTGCTTCTCAGGTGTCTGACGTTGACATTTCAATTGCACAGATTCAGTGTTTACCATACTAAGAATGAGAGGTCCCTCACCTTTAGCATCTTAATGAATGCCATAACATGAACACTTGGCAGCCCCATGAACTACTATAGTCTACCTTAAACTGATACTGATAATATTTTTTTCTATCAGTGGATTCCAGCCAGCAAATGTCATCACATGAAATTCCAAAGCTGAGTGAAGATTTGAAGTACACACAGAAAAAGCTTGAGGCTCTGGAGAGTGGTGACAAGGGCTTGGATAAACTGTGGTCAAATCTCACAGAGATCTATAGAAAGGTAACATATGCCCTGTTTGCTTGCACTGTTTCAGCTTTTCAGGCAGCTTAGTCTTATCGTTTGAATTTTCTTTCTGCTTTTCTATTGAGTCTGTGAAATACTATGTATTCACAAAAAGTCCAAATAAGAATGGGATCAGCAAAGGTTCTAATGTCCTTACCTGAGAGCACTGAAAATGTTGATGGGGGAATTTTTGTAAAATCTCATAAGACAGTGTATAGGAACACTTCCAGATGCACATATTATTGAGGCCTTTTCCATTCACAGGCATATGATATGCTTATGATTTGAGTGGAACTGTAGGACTGAAATAAATTAAGCTTTGTGAAATGAATATTTTCTTCTAGATCAGTTTACTGGATTCTGCTGTCAACCACCTGAAAGCAAACATCAAGTCTGCTGCTGATTTGATTAGTCTTCCAAACACAGTTGAAGAGTTGCAAAAGGTAAGTTCAAACCTAAACTTCAGGAGACAAGAATTTTGCTTTTGTTTGTACTTCATAGGCTGAACCCAGTCACCAGCATATTAATTGTGGGTTTTGTCATTCAGAGTGTTGCAACAATAGGTAGTACTCTCACCAGTGTGCAGCATGATGTCAGAACGATGCAGACCGCTGTGGAAGACCAGAGGAAAGAAGTGGACAATCAAAAAAAAATATTGGTATTGTATCTGTATGCATTTTTAATACGTAAAAGTGGTCTTGCAAATTGAATATATCTGGTCTGTCTAAAGATGCATGGTTATGTTCTTGTTAAACCTAAAAACAATTTTAGTTAACAATTAGCTGTTCACATCTTACTATTTATTTGATTGGTTCCCTAATTTGTTTTGGAACAGAATGGAAGTGATGGAAAATCCTGCTCTAAAGTCGATTTCCCATCACAACCTGGAATGAACAGCAGCACATGTGCTGCTTTGAAGCAGGTAAACAGAGTGAATGTCATCAATGAAAAGCATCTAGTGTCATGTCAAATAGTTCTATCATAACCACTTTGTTGTCTTGTCTGTAGGAGATGGTATACCTTCAGGAGTCACTCAGCGAATTGAATGTCACTCAAACACTTCATGAGTCTTGGGCTACCAATCAAATGCAAAGCGTACAATCTACTATGTCAAAGCTCACAGGAAGGGTGTCTAATCTTGAGTCTCAGTCACCTTTTCTGCAAGTGAAGACAGATGTAAGTAGCCAATGTTCTTAACCAAATGTGTTTGTTATTTTTTCCTAAATTATATTTGATAGAATTATATTTTGTGGTTAAGCACAGTGCTTTTGACATATTTAGGATTCTCCAATGTCTGCAATCCAGGGTGGAATCACTGAAGATGAACAGAGTCCTGTAGTTGGTGGTGAACAGCCTGTTACTGGGACCTCTGGTAAAAATAGTGATTATTTCGACTGTTTGGCGTTTGACACCATATACTTGCTGCTGGTTAAACTGGTTGTCACTTGAATGATCTTTTTTCTCCTGTTCTTTCAGGCTCATCTCAATCAAACTCAAAGCCAACAAGGCAACGAAGATTTTTCTCTCCAAAACGATCTAAGAGAGAGGAAAAAAGGACCTACCATCCTGGTCTGTTTTCTATTAAAGGTATAATTTCCTCCTAATTCACCTCTGGACACAAGTAATGATTCCTTTACCTCTTAGTTTACAAAAGGGCTAGTCCAATAAACCACTGAGAAGTCTTGTAAAAAACATATGAATCTTATCTGCTCTCACAATATTGTAAAGACTATGCCCTAAGTCCCTGTGTATAATTTGTATAACCCCAGGAAATATTTTTATGTTGCAAAGTCTGTACGGTGCTGACTGTTGACTTAAATAGTGTTGATGCAGGAAGTTAATGCTATAACCTCCACAAGTGTCAGGCAGTGATGACTTGACAAGGTCTGTGCAGCTGTGCAACGATCACATTCCAAACTTCTATTTTCAGACCTCCAGTCCTTCTTCAAGCACGTGGGATTGAACCATAACTCTCCTGGGGTTTCCTACACAGAACTGCAGGAGTTCTTTGGCGCAGTCACACCAGCTGCCCACCTCCTTGAGCGCTATGATCGGAACAGAGACCACAGGTACTCTCTGGCTGAACTACAAACTGCAGCAGTCCTGTGAGAAGAGTGCCTTCAGGGAAGGAAGGAGTGGAGTGGGTGAGGCATTTAGGTGATGGGACGTAATGCCTCACTTGATTTTGCTGCACTTTTCCATTTGTTTTATGAGCATTAGTGTTGTGGACGTCTAGATCATGGCACTTGCACATCACAAGTATAGACACATGTCCACTGTCAATGATGTCAGTCCAATGGCCAACTTTTATGGTTGAGTTAACATTTTGTTATTTCAGTTAAGTTTACAGAGTCTGTTTTACCATAATGAAGTTGAAATTGTTCTTGTTGTCATAAATATTCTATTTTACAATCTTTCCAAAGACATTATGACTGTTTCCCAATAATCCTATGCATGTAAATGATACAATTACATTACATGTAATGTGTAGGGTGGTTGGGGAGGATCCATTTTTTTTTCACCTTATTAATAGAACATTGATGAAGGCATACAGTACATGCATACATTTGACAACAAAAACTACATACTTCACCTTTCATTGAGGGCATATTTTATTACATGTTTTGAAAGTAGTCAGTTGTGCTAAGCTCACACACATGTGAAGAGTTCAGATGCAAATCCATCTATTTGCAATGAATTTACAGAAATTTATATAATTTTTAAAAACTTTATCAGTACAACTTGACTTTGTTTGGATTGTTTTGACTTGTTTTGTTTTTACTTTGTCATCCAAATTGCAGTTTGATAGAGATTACTTGTAAATTGATATAAAAACAACTTTTTTTTGTATATTTTTGAAAAAGGTTTGCATCTGAACTCATCAGAAATTTTAAATGTCAGTATTTTCCTATCCTCTGAACAAAACAGATGGTAAACATCTTCAGCCTATCTTGTTTTTGTCACCCTACCAGGCAGAGAAGGCATCAGACTTTTTTTGTTTTTGGCCTTATAATTTGTCAACTTTAACAATTATTGATGTTTTCAAGATGCTAAGGGCTAGAGGCACATGTTTTTGTTCAAACTGAAATGTAAGTGTACTACAAGTGTACAAACAGTTATCTGCATTTCCCAAGATTATGTGGATGTACATAAGTCATTAGGGAATATTAGAATAGCTGGGCTGTAAATTATCAGGCAAATTATCAGGATATTTGACTATCTGAGGATGGCACATCCCTAGTTTATACATTTATAAACTATTTCTTTTAAGTTCTGAATAAAACTTATGGCCATTTCCCAGATAGTAGATGATTTGCTGGAATGACTTTATAACAGGTAGTAAAAGAACACTGATCACAATGTATCCAGTTCAGTTATTCTAATGTGAACACAAGATGTGATTGTATTACACTTTATTATGCCTGTCACCACACCACATCCTTCTAAATGTGTAAATATGGCAGAATTACTTTATGTACAAAAACCTGTGGGGTTATTTTGTGGGTAGGAGAGTTGATGGGCAGTTATGTATAAAATATTATATAAACACTGTAAATGATGATACATGATCTTAAACTTTGCATGTTGTGTATACTGTAACATGAACAAATGGCTAATTTATAATAAATATCTTAAAATAGTCATTTGTTTCCTTTAATGAAATTCTTCTACAAGTTGGGAGTTGAAGCATTTATGCTATGCTGTTTTTTGTTTAAGCCAGCTTTTTCAAATTCATAAATCAAGATTTAATTCACGATTCCAAAGACTTAATTCAGTCTACATTAATGTTCTATCTACTACTATACCTAAATAGTGATTCATCTCAAAGTGTAATTTACTGTTCATAAAAAAATAACTTGTTACTGGCCTACACTGCATGGGCAATGCAAGGAACAGAATCTGCAATAGAAATGCACTGGCACTTGTTATAAGGTTACCATAGCATCCTTCTGCACATGCTATTCCAAACTAAAAACGTAGTACCCAAAATGACACAAAAAGTTGTGGAAGCTTAGGTATATCCGATTTTTTACAGGATAAATGTATTTTCTACATGCAAAAATACATAAAGCCAAATTCCCACTATTACAAGAAAATGTTTAATACGAAACAGTTGACATAACTAGATTTGAAGATAGATTTGGAAAGTAACGTTTCAACACTCACATGTGTAAGGGCAAAGTGTGAAACTAAACCTTCCCCAAACACCGCGTTTTACACTACCCGGCTATGTACATTGTGTGCATAAACACATTGTTGTCTACATGATAATCCTATCCATGATAAGCCTATCATGCAAGAGCGCCTTTAGCCCTCCAGTCCCGAGACAGAACATGAAGCAACTCCTCTTCATCTTCCTCGTCGCTGTCAAGAGAGGACTCCATTGAAACACCCTTCTTCATTATGATTTTTTCTCTGACGACATCCTGTTTGTCTCGCAGCACCTCCACTCGGCGATAGCATTCAATCTGTTCATCAATTTCATCGATTTGACGCTCCAAACGACCTTCTTCGTCATCCTCAGCAACAATAGCATCGGAGGCGCTATTCACCTGTCGCATCTCCTTCTGAAAGTCTTCCCACTCCTTGTCCATTATGTCTTTCGGTGTGTCTACGTTACGCACCTTAGCATCCTTCACTGGATCATCGAAAAACCCCTCAGGTAAAGCCTCAGCTGTGTTATCTCTCTTTTCTGTGACCTTGATATCTTCGTCCGGTTTGGAAATCGAACCTGAGTGAGAAACACTTGGCGCAGGAGGGATACCACTGTCAAAAAAGTCAGCTGGAAGTCCCGTTGCAACCTCAACAGGTGCGGAGACGCTGGACGATTGCATGTCTTCGCCTTTTCCAGACCTTTGCCCAGCTCCATTATCATCCTCCTCATCATCATTGTCGTCATCATCATCATACATGCCACTCAATATTCCTAAACTACTAGGTGTCTTGCCCCTGTCAAAAAAACCTGGAGGAAGGCCTGAAGACGAAGAACCAGCGTCTTTGAGTCTTTTCCCCGATGCTGCATCAGTCTCTGGCCCTTTCCTTTTCAACAGTGATGACTGATCTGGCTTGGACTCTGTCTGACTGTTAGCTTGAGTTTGCTTTGCTCCCTTGAGTTCGGCGACTTTATCTTTATGTGGTTTGCTAAGGACGTGTGCTTGCCAAAGTATTTCCGATTTTACCGGTACTTTGCATAACACACAGCTTAGGTGACCGAGAGAGTTGTATTTTGCAAATGGTGATTCTACTCGTTTCTTTCTGTCGGATTCTTTTTGTTTCTCTCTCATCAACCGACGCAACTCCTCTTGATTAACGACTTTTTTACCCTTACTTACTTTGGAATTTGACATTTTCCACTAGTTTGCATGCACTTCTTGTCAGTAGACTACTCTGAGCCTTGCAGATCTTGGCGCATAAATGTGACGAAAGAAGGTTAAAGGAAGGACCCAAAGTGCGTCTACTTTATACGCCGGATCTAAAATAATACATAATAGGCAAAATGCACTTTCTTTTTGCAACAATGCAATATATCTTTTGTCTTAACATTGTGCACTAGAGTACATTGCAGCTACATTGCAATAAATTGATAGACATAAGTTGTTGTAGTGTAGTCAAGCAGAGATGGTTGATGAAGTATGCTTGAAAAGCAGGCTATATATTTTTTGAGATAACAGCTCCTACCTCACCTCGCAGGCTCGCACCGCCTATACAGTAGGCTATTATTGCTGTATAGGCGACAGTGTGTGTACTTTTGGACACAGAAAAATGCATCCAGAAAAAACTGCAATATCCAATATTTGTACACACAAAAATATTGCAGTATTGCAGAAAAATTCAAAATAAATAAATAAATAAATAAATTCTGTCACAATGCATTTTTATTGTAAAGGTTTGGTTACATGGACTGTAATGCTTTGGTGAACAGAATTTTACTCGCACATCAAAGGGCGAAGGAATAGCCTATTAAACCTAGAAAAGCTGTTAGAATTTTTAGTCGATAGTAGGTCACATCAAAATAATAATAATAATAATAATAAAAAACCTTTGTAAAACCATGTACCTTGATTAAAGATATCATCATGTGAACTGAAAGTATATACCATGAATAACTGTGGTAACAACTCCTAACACACCATATCATGTTATGTGTGTGTGTGTGTGTACAATATATATATACATATGTACATAATATCTATATGAAGGCTACAATATGTATATGAATAATGAGCTGTGATACAAGAGGTATGCGATACAGGTGTGCACTATTAGTGATAAGGAATGGGGAAATTTAGGTTCCATAGGAAGTGTAGCCTTTTGTATTAAGAAAAATGCTTTTGTTGATTGCTATTCTTATTACCACCCCAATCATAATCTTGAGGGACCCATGGTTCATGGTTTATTCATTTCCTATTCCGGACAGAGTGGTCATTGAGTCTGATGAGTGTCTGAGCTCCTAGTTTATGTCAAGATCATTTTTGACAGCATCATAATGTCACTTTTCTAGATCTATTGTGATGAGTGTATGTATACGGCATCTGACTCCACTGTTAAGCCTTCTGGATATCACACCCACAAAGAGGGTGCGCACTTCATAATTCCAGTTTCCATCGACCACATCTACCACCTCCACTACCACTAGTCTATATCTATGAGATGTTTGGCCACTGTGAAAAAAAAAAACAATACTAGGCATTTGGGTTAACATACTTTTACAATGTAAAAGACCTATTTTATGTTTCCTATTTTATAAAAAATATATTTTGGAAATATATTCGATTTGTACATAAATTGTTACTTTTTTCGTTTAGTTGGTTGTATGCACAAAACAAGCTGAGAAACTGACATGCTTATACCTTAGCCCTGTGAGAAACATAAACACAATAAAAACAAAAAACAAAGCTAAATCGTCTCTCATAAAAGGACGTTTGCTCGGAATTCTCGTGAACACGCCCAAAAACATTGTTATTCTCGCGAGATGAATCTAAGATGGCAGGGCGATCCAAACGAACATTGCAGTAGCAGATGCTAACAAATTAGCTTACTGGCTAATGTTATCGCCTCAGCTGGTAGCTGAGTATCATCATTGAAACAAGTATCTTGCTGTCGGATGGATGTCAGTGACGGATGCCCTATGATATGGACAACGCAGCCAGCTTCAGCAATGTAGCGATTATATTTTTGGCGCACTTACCTTATTTAACGCTTTATTTTACCCTTTCCGGCGACGTTTAAATTCAACATTATTTAGTTTATTGTTTAAAACGTTAGCATTCTGCGACATTATCGGTTGCTCGCATTTGGGCTAGCAAGGTGCAAGAAGCTTGCTAACCTAGCAAGCTAAGCACAATTTACAGAATCAAGCTATATCGCATTTTTCGAATACAGAAAATGACTGGTGAGAAGATCCGAACCTTGCGCAAGGACAACAAGTTAAGCAAAAACGATAACATTCTGAAATCCTACGAGGAGAATACTAATGTCACAGAGATGGTTACATCGTCCACCACCGTCGACACAGAGAGGACAAATTTAGCTAATAAGATTTTTCACAACCATAACAAAACAGCCAAATCATTGCAGCTACCAGAAAATCATCAATCGCAGATAAATGGCAATTCTAATACCGACACGCCAGTCAGTATCCTCGTCGACGATAACAGGAACCCCATTATTTTGACTTCGGGAGATTTAGAATTCCCGGTTCACGAATGTGTGTTCAAGGGGGATGTAAGACGTTTGTCATCTCTAATCCGCACTCAGAACATAACTCAGAAAGACATTCATGGTGAGTATGAGGTAGTGACACATCTAACTACCAGAATGTTAAGATCATGATTTAGATACATTTGTAACTGTATGATGGCTGCGTCATGAATGGCTCAATCTCCTGTCATGAACAATATTCTCATCTCATTCTCTACAGGGAACACTCCGTTGCATCTTGCTGTTATGTTGGGTCACAAAGGTAAGTTAATGGTAACATGGCTATAAGAGAAATAGCCAAAAAGCGAAATTGTTGAAAAGAGCTTGCGAAATCTATCTCACAAGTATCTAACGTTATGACTTCTCTTTGAAGCGCAACCAAACATGTAGTTTTGGTTCGCCAGGGGTTTGCATGTCTTGTAGCATGTTATGGCCAGCTAAATATTTCGGTACTGTACATCATGTAAACCAAGAGGCTCTGTGCAAATTGTTTCACAGCCAGATAATTTGCATATATACAAAACCTGAAATGGACTCTGGACGCATAGATTCTACACTCATAAGACACTCATAAGACTTAAAAGACTGGTCTCATAAGGGTGTTTTTCATGGTTATTCTATCAAAATATTTAGGCCTATTGTTTAGACAAGATGTGTATGTGTAGTATGTGGCCCTCTGATGAACTTTTTTGTAAGTAATTAGACTTCTACAGGCCCTATACTGAAATGGCTTCACACTTCTTAATTGTATGAACTGTATTGTATGAATATTGGGCATTTTATCTAAAATAGGGGTAGTTCTAAAATTGTTAGTTATCTAAAATTGGTGTGTGCAAAGCATAGTGTGCTCATGTGTTTTTTTTTTCTTTCCCGTGGGTGATGCTACTTGTCCGAAGTTTTGTATTTGAGAAGAAATTCCCCCCAAAATAATTTAAAGCTGGAAATTGTGGTCTAGGCCTATATTGCATCACGTTGGTCCTTAATTTAAAGAGGCACTCAGTAAGTCTGTTTTTTAACCCTGCATTAAATGCCACAAACCTGTAGGGGGAGTTCTGTACAGTTAACTGTATTGCTGTAGTGTACACTCCCTCAGAAGTTGCAAGTTCCGTATTCACCAGGGACGTAATTTCCACGGGGGTTACGGGGGTCATGACCCCCCCCAATAATCAGATCCAGCCATTATAACCCCCCCAATAATTACATCAGTACATTTAATACAATTATGAATTATTTTTATACTTTAATTATTTCAATTATTGTCTGCAGAATACATGTAGTTGCAGCATGTTTAATCACCTTGTAATGAACCCCCCCTTCCTCCCCACACCAATTACTTGGTATAACCCAGCCCGCATTCTCTTCCAACTGTTCACGTTGTTGCGCTGCGCATTTGTCATTATGTTGATAGCGGGAACGCTTGTCACCTGAACTCAGTCATGAAAAGATGCGGACAGGCAACACTTTTCAATTGTTGGTTAAGTAAAAAGATTAAAAGTCCTGACCAACAGGAGGTAAATACACATATTGTTAAGTTAGCTTATGATTTGTGAACTAGAGTTGGTTGGTTTGTTGTTGATTGCCAGTTTAGCCTTCTGCAAGGAAAGACAAGAGGCTGCCACGTGATGTAGCCTACTGTGTTAGACCAATGTCAGTTTTCCTGAATTATTCTAACTGAAGTTACGGTTTGCTACAATACAGTCATACGTTTTGGCATCGTTTACCTATCTGCCATCCCTTGCTTAACTGTTATTGATAGTTAGCTGCAGATGGTTAGTTCAGAAAATATGCAGTAAGGTTCAGAGACTTTCCCCCCTGATTTTGAGCACAAATGCCTGCACAGACATACATACGGTGAATGACGGTGTCTGTAGGCTTGTAGTTTCAAAAAGATTGTTAACTTTGGTCTATGTCTGAAATTCTGAATGTAAAATAATTGCAATGTGTTGTCATGAATTGTGACATTTGCTGTGTAGTTTACTGGTGTCAATACACTGACTCATTTGATAAATCAAAAACGTTTAAGATTAGTTTTT
>JAGFZM010000139.1:413608-487207 GCA_017657215.1 Limnothrissa miodon
AGTGCAAATACAAAGATCAGGAACATCAAATTAGTTGGACTTAATCAAATTTAGCAAATATTTAATATTTTTCCATCTGGCAAGATAACAGTGGAGAGCCGACAAGCAAACATGTTGGTGGTAATCTGGCGTTTAAAACGAATTTATTTATTTAGAGATCTTGACCCCCCCAATGTTCAGCACAAAGTTATGCCCTATTATCTTGACCCCCCCAATGTTCAACACAAAGTTACGCCCTTGGTATTCACTATACAGGGCTGTACAGCGGTGCGCTCAATCGCCATTTGCTACACAACAGACCAGTCTAACAGAAAAAAAAATCTATTTCTAAGAGATTTTATGACCACAAAAATGGCCGCATAAACTTACTGAGTGCCTCTTTAAATCCTAATGACCATAAAAAGGTTTTATAAAATAATAATAATAATAGATTTTATTTATAATGCACTTTTCATTCAATTGAATCTCAGAGTGCTACAATAAAACAATAAGTAAGAACTAAAAAATACTAAAAATAAAGATAATAGAAATACTAAAAATACAAAAAAATACTAAAAGCATCAACAGTAAGCTTTCCTAAATAAAAAAGTCTTTAAATTAGCTTTAAAAGAGTCCAGGCTTTGTGTGGCTCTCAGCTGGACAGGGAGGTGGTTCCAGAGTCGTGGTGCAGCTGAGCAGAAGGCTCGGCCTCCCATTGTACGGAGTCTGGTGGAGGGGACCTGAAGCAGCAGACTACTTGAAGATCTGAGGGTGCGGTTGGAGGATTGTGGAATGATCAGATCTTGTAGGTGTAGTGGAGCCTGACCAGTAATGCATTTATGTGTTAGCTGAAGAATTTTGTATTCAATCCGGGATGAAACAGGGAGCCAGTGCAGTGATTTGAGAATGGGGGTAATGTGTTGATATTTCCTGACGGCGCTATTTTGGATATATTGCAGTTTTTGAATGTTCTTGGCAGGGATCCCAAGGAATAGTCCATTGGAATAGTCCAACCTTGAGGAGATAAAGGCATGGACGAGTTTCTCTGCATCTGAGAAGTTCAGAAGGGGGCGGAGTTTGGAGATGTTCCTTAGATGGTGAAATGACGTTTTGCACAGGTGTTTTATGTGGCTACTGAAAGTCAGCTGTGGTTCGAACCGAACCCCCAAGTTAGTGACTGAGGAGGAGAGGGTGATGACCTGTCCATCAAAGGTGAACTGCGATAACGGAGAGGAGCGGATCTGGTGGGGGGTGCCAACGAGGAGTGCCTCGGTTTTGCTGCTGTTCAGCTGTAGAAAGCTGATGTTCATCCATGCCCTTACCTCCTCAAGGCATGCAGTGAGCTGTGACAGGGCTTCTATGGAGCTTGGGCCAGTTCTGATGTACAACTGTGTGTCATCAGCATAACAATGGAAGTGTGTTGAAATGTTAAATTCAACTTGTTGAAACCTGCTAAAACCCTGAGTTTAAATTGTGTTCAGCACAATTGAATGTTTTTTTTTCTGAGAATGCTAAATTGAGGCCTATATATGATAAATTCATTCATACAATAAGGTATGCCCTTGAGACCTTGCTTAAAGAATGACGGCAGCATTTCAGAACATGATGGCATCTTGTGTAGTGTTTTCTCAAAAAGTCCCTCAAAATAATAACTGATAATCTCAGGGAAGTGACACATGCATGTAACAATACTTTTACTGTACATCTGACTGCAAGATGGAACCGCTCCTCACGCAAATTATAACTCACTGTGTTTTTTGCCAGAATGTGCCCACCTGCTGCTTGCTCACAATGCTCCTGTGAAGGTGAAGAACGCCCAAGGCTGGAGTCCTTTGGCTGAGGCCATCAGCTATGGAGACAGACAGATGAGTAGGTTATCAGAGCCATACGAGTACTGTTTCCTAACAATCACAACCTAAGCGCAACTGGTGTCGGGATTCAAACCGGTATATAAAATATAAGTGCAAATGAAATATATGTGATTCTGTGTGACTGTGAGTGGCTGTGCATTAGGTACAAGTGATTGTATAATGTCTTTCATGGTGCACTCTTTTATTAATTAAAATGAAACCATACAATCGGTAGTTTAATTGCAAAGCTTGACTTTTTCTTAAGGAACTTCACTGTTATTGCTTCCATAGGAGAAAGGAAGGTGTGTGAACCAGTGTGCTGTCTGATATGATTTTAAAGGGGTGCAGACCTGGAGATTGGGAAGGAAAAAAAAGCATCTCTGGAGCTTGCATACTTGTTAAATAGGCTAATGGCCTTCAGTGATTACAACATTTCTGCTGCAAGGGACATTCAGACTCTCCTGGGCATTAGCCACATTCCCCATCCAAAGCCATTACTGTAGTTGAGGGGTGGGGTGGGCATGGTGGAGACGAGGGATTGGATTTGGGCGCTTTTGGATCATGCCTACCCAGAAGTGGGTCCTGTCTGCCGGCTTAGAGTCTAGCCCTTGAGTGGTGCCGGCGCCTGCGGCTTAGCGCTGTCGGCTCGCCTGACTCCCTGTGTGTGCTTTAGCTAATGAGCCCGCTTCAGACCTGGCCACTAGTTTCCATTAGCATGCCATTGATTAATGGCTCATGTCAGTCGGCTGACCCATCTATCCACCCGCCCACCCCTGTGTTTTCTTGGCGGTGGTCACAAACGGTGATGAATACTGCTCTCTCTCTCTCTCTCTCTCTCTCTCTCTCTCTGTCTCTCGCTCTCTCTCTGTGGATGAGGCCATAAACGTGAGCGGGCCCTCTCGTGCCACTCGCTACACTTTAATTACATTTGCTGCATTGCTGTAATCCTCGACAGCACAAATGGAAGTGGTCTGATGTTATGATGCCGTGTCCTGCTCCCAGATATGTTTTTGATAGCGCACACTGCCATTTGCAGATTTAAGGCTTGGTGCTGTTCCCTTTCACTACCTTTAAGGACACAGAGGGATGAGTGCATTGTCATTATATAAAAATGCATCGTCATTATTGGAAGCATTTTCCTATATGGCTGCTTGACCAAATGATGACTGAAAACATCACCCAAACATCTTAATTTTAGTTAAAATTTAGTTATTAGTTTTAATTTAAAGTTAAGTTACCAATTCTGCATATTTGAAGAGCCATATACCATTTATATGACTCTTCTGGTTTTCTTTGGACTACATACATTGGACTGGGCACCTGACCCAGAGGCTAAACAAGCACAGAAAGCTAAAGTAGTTTGATTTAAACATCACCGTTTAAACTCTTGAGGGCTTTAGTGATATTCTGCCTGATATGCTTGCAAGCTGCTCGCCATATTATCAGCGGCTGGCCGCCCCAATGTCACTGGATCTAACTTCAGGCTGTACTTTTCTGAATGGCTGAATGAGAATCAATGCATTGATTGACACTATGTGCTGTTTAATCCCATGAAAGGGTTTTATGTTTCGCCCGATTAAATTTAATTTATTGGCCTTCCTCTGTATCTACTGTCCGTTTCCCAGTGCACTTGAGTGGATTGAGAGGCCGGATGGTTTTATAACTGCGCTATCCCCAGTGGTGTGTTTATGTAAATAACTGCCTCAGTTTAAGCAAGCTGACGCTGTCAGAGCAGTCACACCAATCAGCCGATTTTCTGCAGTCAAACATTGAAGCTGCAGCAAACGTAAACCATGGGACGCCGGGAATAATCTGTTTGAATGTTTTCATGGACCCCCCCCTCTGGGCCTCTGGGACCAAAATCACAGATCAATCAAGGCCCCTGGGCTGGTTTTAGAACTCCAGCTGAATGGGAAGGTATTCCACTCTGTGCTTCTTGACGCAGTAGTGAAAACTGCAATGCAGTGCCTCATTCAGGCCATCTATGTCTGACTGTACATGTGCTTATCTGTTCCTGTTTCCATCAGTAGCTCATGGAGCCTTTCCGTTTACGTGTGCTGAATGTGTGTGCTTCCACGAGAGACAGGGACGCTCTTCTTATTATAGAGTCTCTCTCAATCACATTTATGGGTTTCGTCAGGACGGGAAGGACAAGGCCCCTTGGGGATAGTAATTGGGGGTGGGATTGGGCCCTGGGCCTGCACCTCCACTTAAATCATGAGAAACGCCACCTTCACCTGTCCTGTGTCACCAAGGTCACACCACACGATCGCTCTCTGAATCTTAACATAAGGTGTCGGCAGGAGACTGAAATCTGGTGTGTGTGTGTGCACGCATGTGTTCTTGGTGCATATGTCATACACAGAAAGTGAGATCTGGCATCTATCTTGGATTTATTCGCTTAGCATGTGCTTCAAATTCTGTGACGCACCATTGCTTTTTCACATGATTGCTTCATGCTCTTGTGTAATGCAGAATAATTACATAATGCATGCACACACACGTCACTGACGCATACAAACCCACATTCAGGTGTGTAATGCTTGGCTGGGCTTGGCACCACACACTTGAGACACTGACGTTGGCTGTTCAGCGCTTCTGTGTACCAACCTGTCTCAGTGGAACTGGCAGTATGTCAAGCAAGCTCAAGATTGTATTGGTCAGGTGCTCATGCGTGAAGATGATCAGCTGTCCCAGTACACTGCAGATAGAAATAGCTGGGTCAGCAGCACTCAGTGTGTATTTGCACTGTGCAAGTCCAAAGTGCATATATGCCTCTTCTCTTTAGGTGGGTGGGTGGGTGTGTGTAGTGGGGTTTGCATCCAGATTCTTAATGCACAAATCCCAGTCCCTAATGTGAATTTAAATTTGATTCACTTGAGAGAGGTGGATTAACTCTAAATGTAAATAAGGGATATCCAATTCAATGGAAACAAATTTTTGTCCATAGACATGAATCCCACTACTTGTTAGAACACATCACTTGATTAGCTGAGATGTTTTTTTTTTTTTTTTTGCATTACACAGTTGGTGGAAGCAAATGCATGCAGACATGCGTGTTCTTGAGCTGAATTTTTGTCCATGCAAGTAATCTAAATGGAAAGCCAGCGTGTGTGTTCTGCTGTTGCCGAGCAACGCATGGGCTTGGGGTCCTTTGCTGATGCTCATCTGTTGAAATGGCTCCTCGTAGTGTGCCTTCTGTCTCACATGCCACTCCTATGCAGAATCGTTTTTGCATAAATGTATTCGTCATGTCAAAATGTTATGGATTTCCGCTCTGTTTGGCCGTGTTTTCATGTGAATCTGTCCTGGACACCTATAATTCACCTCAATATGGGGATGTAGACTGGGGTGGCTCTGATTTTCTCTGGTTGTGTGTGTGTGTGTGTCATTCATCATGCTTAGCAGTTCCTCTCTTGTTTCCAGTCACAGCTCTGTTACGGAAGCTGAAGCAGCAGTCCAGGGAGAGTGTGGAGGACAAGAGGCCCCGGTTGCTCAAAGCACTGCGGGAGGTGAAGGACATGGACACACACACACAGAGTAGTCTCCACAACACCATTCCAATAGAACAGATGCCAGCACTAAAGTACACACACACACTTCAAATTCACACAATATTCTGCAGTTCATTCTATGCTATGCACACACACAGTCACACACTTTCACAATATATACAGTACAGACTATGCACACCACAAACATAAACACTCAACACATTACATTTAAAATGCCTTACAGGCGATACAACAACTGCTTAGTGCCTCTCTTTTAATTACTTTCACACCCTTTCCCCTCTCTCTAGCTTGGAGACTTCTACTTAGAGCTGCACTGGGATTTCCAGAGCTGGGGTGAGTGTTGTCAAGCTTCAACCCAGCTTTTGTTTCAAGGGCTACCAATTTTTTCACTAAAGCTGTTTAAGAAAGCCTACAGGATGAGGCTTGGCTAGAGGCCTTGTGTCAGCCTCCATCCAAATGTTCCAGAAGCCAATCGGACCTGTGTGTGTTTGTTCACATAGGGTTGTTGCTCTCTTTAGTTTTCAACAGTTTTCTTAACAGCCCAGTGAAAATGTCACATCGTACAGGAGTTTGGCACAGGGCCCATTCATCGTGCCCGTGGAAAATGCCATTAAGAGCTTGTTTAATCACTCTGCTAATTAGCACGGTCTATTCTTGTTTGCAATCACAGTGAACTAATTGCTTTGAGGTTATGTTGTGCTAGTGGGGCAGTGGATTATCTCGGCTGCTAATGCTCTGGCTAGCCCATTTCCCCCGCAAGCCTGCTCTGTTGCTGGCCTTATTATTGTGGCCTTTATTCAAGAAGCTGCAGATGCTTTGTAGTAGTGATTTTTTATTTATTTATTTTTTTCTTACTTGTGTGATTTTAGTACCTCTCCTTTCTCGGATTTTGCCATCTGACGCTTGCAAGATTTACAAGCAAGGGATAAACATCAGGTGAGGAATTCTTTCATCTTTGATCATGTTACAGATTTATGTGCCCAATGTACGTTCTGTACATCAATAACAACATTAATAAATGCATATTCTCTCTGCATGTCAGACTGGACACGACCCTGATTGACTTCAGTGACATGAAGTGCCAGCGCGGGGACCTCAGCTTCATCTTCAACGGGGACGCCCCGCCCGCTGAGGCCTTCGTTGTCCTGGACAACGAGCAGAAGGTGTACCAGCGGATTCACCATGAGGCAAGTGATCACCTGCTCTAGATCCTTTTTCCGAACACCTGCACCTGATCTCACTGGGACACGTAGTTCCAGTTTGGTTTATTATCCCTGCTGCCCATATGGTGACCTGTGTCTGAGGTAGTAAATAAGTAAAGTGAGCAGGCTAAGGTCTATTTGTGTGGCAGCATAAAAAGATCTTAATGCTATGCAGGACAAGGCAAGGCAAATTAATTTGTATAGTGCATTATACATGGGTAGTTATTAATAACTAAATACGCGTTAGGTGCCACTAGCTTGGTTTGATTCAGGGTGCTTCCCAAAAAGACAAGAGAACAACAGAAAAGAGAAATAAAGAAAGAATTGAAACTAGACAGAAAGCAAACACTAAAGACCTAAAGATCGTCTTTTACAGTTGCAGAGATCAACTGGTTTGATTTGTTAGACAAAAAAAAACATTTGCATTTGATAACAGGGTTTGATAAAATGTTCAAATTTGATAATCTACAGATGAAGTTTGTCTGGAATTATTTGGGGATAAGAGGGCCCATTCCACCAATAACTGGGACAATCTAAAGCAAGACATAGAAAGCAACATATCTACCCCATATGGACCTTTAAAAAATAATGTAGTTATTTTTAATAAATGATGCTATACAAGCAAGAGTGTGCTTGCTGAGGTGCGTTGTGGTTGCAGGAGTCTGAGATGGAGACGGAGGAGGAGGTGGACATCCTGATGAGCAGTGACATCTATTCAGCCACCCTCTCTACCAAGTCCATCACCTTCTCCCGCAGTCAGAGTGGCTGGCTGTTCAGAGAGGACAAGACGGTGAGCGCTACCTCTGTCTGTCTCACACACACGCACACACACACACACACACACACACACACACACACACACACACACATTTGCGATTAACTTTGCATTCATATCCCCTTGGTAAGAGACCTTCTCCATTTTGACTACCAACTGAGACACACACACACACACACACACACACACACAAACACAAACAAGTGACTCAAATTCAGCGTGTGATTTCATAGTTTCCATGTGAGACTTGTGCTCATAGTATCATGGCTTGGGGTGCCTGTGGGCCGCAGTCACGATCCTGGTCTTTCAAAGGGTTTATCGAAGAGCTCTTTGCTAGAATTTGAAAAAATTATTTATATTCCAGCACTCTGCCATACATCTCGCCTCTGTGTCTGTTATTGGACCATTGCATCTCTGGCCTTGACACTTTTCTTGGTTCATATTAAATATCTTCTCTCTCTCTCTCTCCCTCTTTCCATTTCTCTGTCTTTTTTTTCCTCTCTGTCTCTCAGGAGAGGGTGGGAAACTTCCTGGCCGACTTCTACGCGGTGAACGGCCTGGTGCTGGAGTCCCGCAAGCGGCGAGAGCACCTGAGCGAGGAGGACATCCTCCGGAACAAGGCCATCATGGAGAGCCTGAGCAAAGGAGGCAGCCTGGCTGAGCAGAACTTTGAGGTGAGCGTGCGCAGCATGCCGGGACCAGCCGAGGCCAAAGGGGGATAAGGGATTAGAATGGGAAAGGATTTAATTTTTTATTTTTTCAATCTCAATCTTTATTTTTTTTTAATGATCATTACTCCCTTCCCCTTCTGATTTATTTATTCATTTATTTACTTATTTATTTATGTCTTTGGCGTTAAGAGGCTTCCTTGAACTAAGATGGTAAAATATATATATATATATTTTTTACCGACTGCTGCCAAGGCCAGTTTGTCTCCTGTTCTGCAATCCCTGTCATTGAACTGCCTTAAACAATGTTTTCTTTTTTTTTTTGGTTGTACTTGCGTGCTCGAAATGTGTAATGAATCAATGCTAACCTAGCGCTTCTCCTGCTTTTTGCCTGCTGCAGCCTGTCCGAAGGCAGTCTTTGAGCGCGCCCGAAGCGAACACCATCTCCTGGGAGGAGTACATCACTGCTGAGCAGGGAAAGTAAGCATCGTTGCTGCTGTCTCTATGCACGAGCCTCGCTCTGGGCTCCACTCGCTCTCCGCCCTGCACCTCATCATTAATACATCAGCACACACGGGCAGCGCTGCCGTCCGAGGCGGCGTACGGCCAAGCGCCGCACATCACAACAGAGCCGCCGCACGCCTCGGCGCCTGTTCTGGCCTGTGATCAGAACTGCATGACAATTCACTTTGATGGCATTATTCAAAGGCTGCTTGGTTCCACATTGGAATGTTGTGGTGAAAAAAGAAGTAGGCAGAAAGTCGAGCATCAAGCTGGCACCTGTGGGACTAACATATTTGTGTGTCTGTGTGTCTGTTTTCCCTCTCATGCAGACCCCCCCATCTGGGTCGTGACTTGGTGTGTAAGGAGAGCAAGAAGAATTTCAAGGCCACCGTAGCCATGAGCCAGGAGTTTCCTCTGGGCATTGAGTCGTAAGTATCTTGGCCTCCCTTTTGGTTCCACAACACCCTCTAGCACTCACTATGTATCGCCCGTGAAATTCTCTCTCCACGTCTCAACTTCTCACATCCTTATGTCTCCGGCAGATTACTGAATGTTTTGGAGGTTGTTGCTCCTTTTAAGCACTTCAACAAGCTCCGAGAGTTTGTCCAGATGAAGCTTCCTCCAGGGTTTCCTGTTAAACTGGGTAGGACACTGTTAAACGCATCAAATTCAGTTTCGACCGACACGCTTTTTAATGCTATGCTGTAATACTGTGCATTGTGGAAGCGAGTCATTGGCTGACATCCAATTCCATGACTTTTCCTTTTCTTTTCTTTTTCTTGTTATTCTGGGCTACAGATATTCCAGTTTTCCCCACCATTACGGCTACTGTGACGTTTCAAGAGTTCCGCTACCGTGAGTTTGAAGAATCTCTCTTCACCATCCCCGCCAGCTACAAAGAGGACCCAAGCCGCTTTCCAGACCTCTAATAAAGACAAGGTCATGGGATGCAGGCAGATGCCACATTACTCCTCCTCAACCCTCAACCTTACAGTCCCCATTTGTCACACCCTACATGCATAAGAGACCTCTCCTTAACCACTAGTCATTAAACTGTTCATCAGGACCTTGTCTCACAACCATGTAAAGTGAACATTTACAAGTATTTAAGTTCTAAAGAAGCCATTTTTTTTTTATTTCCTGTTATCTGATTTACCCCCTCAAGTCTCCATCAGTCTTTAACGTTAGCAGTGGTGACGGTGTGGACTGTGCCCCTTGGATGAAATCACTCGCCATATCCTTCCTCTTTAGGGAGTGCACTGAATTTATAACCCCTGTAAGATGGAGAGGAAGAAAGAGACCCTTTGTAGAAACTCTTAATACATTCTATGTGATGTAGCTTTCATTTGAAAATGAATTGAGTTTGCCTTTTTGATTTCTAGTGATGTAACACTCTCCCTACTGAATCTGATGCCTGTGCTGCGAGGGACGTCTTTGGCCATTTATAGCTAATTGTAGAGGGCATTTTGACAGGCACACATTCATGAAGCCCCTAACCTGTCTCCCCGATGTCTGTGCACGGCTTATGTTTGACAGTGTTGCTGTCTGTGTGTCCTCATAGTGCGTTATGCAAGTTGTTAGTGTTGAGACGACAGGCTGTATCCGGTGCGAATGTCTGTCTGTAGAGGACCCCCCCCCCTTCTTCATCTGGTGTGCTTGACGCGTAGCGTGCACAGAACACTGTAAGTAGCTTCTGCCCAAGCCCACCCCCCCCCCCCCCCCAACCGACAAGTCTCCACTAAAGCCACAGAGCTGCCGCGACGAGCATCGAGAAGCACGCCACTTAAAAGTGCTGTGGCCGTCGTGTCGAGTCTCTCAGGCAGGAGCCTTGTGAAGCGCGCAGCTCTGAAATGCAAATGTGCCCGAGCGAAGGCAACCATTTCATGCCAGCGTCACCGCATCCCCACCACCTTCACAGCCCATCATCCCCACGTAGTCGCAGCAGCGTACCAAATGAAGCCCTGTGTAGCAGTCGAGCACTTTGCCGCAGTCGTTTACCCTCCCATTTGACAAAGGAGTGCAGATCTCCTTGAGTTACGCACCAGCACTTCTGCAGCTCATTGTCAACTAGCAGTGTTCCTCCCCCCCTTGACTTTTTACCATTTTTTTTTATTTCACAGTCTGTAAGTATAATGTGTTTTTACTGTGTTGCCTGTTTGTGAGTCCATTCGTTTCTAGAACACTATAACATTCAGCAGGCAGCCTTACTTAGAGCTTGAAGTCACCTCCACAATATGTAACACCTTAATGAAGACGCCATACATGGTGACTAACTACACAGCCAGGTTTTTGTGCTATGGACTTTATGTACAATTGTGGTATAGCTCTATTGTAAAGCTATTAAATCTATGGACTATCTTGAGTTTATTCCATTTACAGACACTAGTTCATCCCTATTTTCTACTGTAAAGCAGAGAGCTTGAAGCATGTTATTTTTTCCTCTGAAGTCAGAGGAATCTTGATGTATACTCTTATCAAAACATCACATTAGAAACTTCAAACTGTACAGTTAACACATGCTATAATATTTTCATAAGGATCCAAGCAGGAATTAAAACATACATATATCAAAAGCAACTGCGTGGTTGAGTTTTGTCTCATGCTTCCTTTTCTGCTCAACACACCACCAGCCTATAGCAGTGTTTTTATGGTTCAGCCATGCAAGTCCTTTAGCTCAACCTAATAAAATATTTACTGCTGATGCATTTTTTTTTAACCACGTTGGTTTATTTATAGTATAAAAAGAGGCAACAATAAAACACACATCACAAACCCAAACGAGCCTTCAGCGATCACCTCTACAGAGTATTGTCTACTGGGACCTTAAGCATCATGGAACTACTTTACTGTACATTAGCCACAAATTCTCAGAGGGAAACGACACATTGCCATTTACAAGAGTGACGGCACACTTTGAATATTTATGCAAGTTCACCAGACGAGAATAACTGCTAGATACAGACATCTGTTTTGACAAAAAAAAAAAATGAAAAGAGAGGGGGTGGGGGGCAGGGAAGAGGGTTCAGGGTTCTGATCAGGAATACCCCTTGAAGGACAGGACTATACACAATGAATCAATCTTTAATGACTTAAAACAATTCAAAGTTTAAGTGATGTGTAACAATCAACGCTTTTAAAAAATGTGTGATCTTGGCCTCACTGATGCCAGGATCACAGATCTACTAAAAATGATAGCCATTTCAAATGAACTCTCCAGCTCTTTCACAGTCAAAAAAAAAAACAAAAAATAAACAGACAAGTAGGCCAATCCACTCAGTAAAACTGAACTGACTGAAAATGTCTATTAGACAGGGAAAACGGCTATACACATCAACTAATAAGATCAGAAAAAAGGGGCTCAAATGGTCTCTTGAGTGATTCACCATGTTGACTTAGATCTTAGGTGTGCAACCTGGTACTGATCAGACTAGGGGAAGGGATACGTGGATAACAGTAACATTGGTTTCGGCGGATCAGTCGCTGACTTCCATGTCATCTTCATGATGCTCATCACCATTCAGCTTGGCCTCCTTGCTTACACCGTTGCCCTTGGTATGGACAGGAGACGCCCCCGAGTCGTCTGACTCCTTCTTGTCTTCGCGCTCCTTCTCGCTGTCATAACCCTGCTCCTCTTCATCGTAGTCACGTGTGACCTACGGGACAGATGATATGAAGCACGTTTGTGAGGACTCAGCATTTAGCTACTCCTCGAGAATTATCATTTTTAAAGAAATTTCAATTATTAAAGTCAATTTTTAAAACTGACGTCATCAGCTCAAGTTCTGATCTAAACATTTTGAATGTTCGTAAATGGACACTTTTCAAACCAGGGTACTTAAAGCTACACTAAAACTTAGCTTTTTGCTTTACATGACTATTATTCAGTTCACAGTGCAAAACCCACCGACTGCTCAACTACCTTTACATCTCCTTTCTCGCTGTCAGACTTCCTGTCACGGTCCTTGTCCTTGTCCTTGGACCTCTTCTTCTTGCTGGAGGAGCGTTCCTGGTCGTCTCGGCTTACGCGCTCCTTCTCGGACCTCCTGTCGCGCTCGCGCTCCTTCTCGCGCTCGCGTTCCTTCTTCTTCTCTTTCTTGTGTCTGCGGAAATGACACACGCAACAGGGTCAGCGTTAAAAGTAGAAGCGCGTCAACCCTTAACGAAACATGTTTTCAGTACATTCAACCTAATAAGCTGTTACACACAAGCCTCTTTGCAAAGCAGAATTAACTACATTAACAGTTATAACAGAATTAATGATACGATTAATGTATATAGCACCTTAAACAAAACACCACCACCAACACAATGCAAAGAAATGAGGAAATGTGGAGGAGAAATAGCTATTGATATCTTCACCCCCAAGCTTCCTTTTGATGGGGCAACAGCAACTGTGAATCTTTAAGCCTCTCATGTATGTGTGTGTATGCGCGAGAGATCCGTGACTAACCTTCTAGGCGACGGAGACCTTGACACATTTCTCTTGGGGCTTCGGCTAGCGCTGCGGCTTCTCCTCCTCCTCCTGCAGGATGACACAGCAGGGTACAAGTGCACTGATCAGCTCTCCTCATAGGAAGCGTTGCACCACAACACAAGTGGATCTGACCTTGGGGCTGTGTCTAGTGAACCAGCCCACATCTGGTTAAGCTCAAAGGGGGAAGTCATCAACAGAGGGCGCTGTGGGCATAACCACTCTGCTGCCCTACTAAGACAAAAGACCTTACATCCCTTCAATGAGTGAGCAGAGAAAAATAGACTTTTTTTGTTCAGCTAATTGTATTATTGGTATCATTTGCCAAGTAGTTATTCATATGAATACATTTATCTACATAAAAAAGGAAATGTCAAATGTGGCCTTTGCCTTATCCAGTAAATATACTCTGCCTTTGCATTTCCTGAAGAATACAATGGGTCATACCACGACAAAAGGCCACATTTAATTTCAAAATGCCTTCTGAACAAGAGTGTAACCAGTTTTCTGTTAGTGAAAAGGCCCAGTATTTACCTCAACTCAAAAAAGTAATAAAATCGCATTAAAGTTAATTGTTAGGTTCATCGAGGCATCGAAAAAATAATTACTAGATTAATGGTTTAAAATTTGTCTCTGCCCTACATGAGGCCCAAGTAAATACAAAATCTACAGTTTTATCATGAACACAATGATTTGACTAAAGTGGGTGTGTTGTGCGTGCGTGTGTGTTTACCGGCTAGTGCTGCGTGACCGTCTGGCGGTGCTGTAGCTCTTCGGTGGCGTTTTTGAGCGTTTCTTATCTCGGTCATCCTTCCTCCTCTCCCTGGGTTCAAAGCAACACATCAGAATACACATGGACAAGCAAAAAACAAGAATCTCATGTCTGTGAAAAAAATGGGAGAAAAAGTGCTGAACCTGGACTTGCTCTGTGACCGCCTGCCCCGCTCCCTGGAATGAGACCTCCTCCTGCGGGGACTCCTGGAACGTCGTCGGCTCCTGGACCGCGAGCGTCGCCTAGACCTGCTCCTCGACCGCCTGACAGACACACAAACACAGCGTTTACAAAGGGAAGGAGTCGAGTTCACCTATGAACATGTGCCACCAACAATTCCCTGGACGTTACGATCACATTAGGCCTCTTAAACTGCGTATTACCTGTGCCTGGATCGGGAGCGGGACCTCCTCCGCCTCGACCTGGAACGTGAACGCGAGTGCTTGCTTCGCTTGCTTTCCTTCTTGTCTACAAAAACACAACAACGCTTTCTTGTCAGGAAATCTCAGACACGACGTTCATTTTATCAGCAACTTACACTTGTCAGCACAAGTGTGGCATAGATGTGCTACAGACTAGAACGTGTCTGCACTTACTGCCAGGCTCGATGGCAGCGGAGATGAGGGACTGGGCCTCTCGCACCCGCTTCATGGCCTCCTCGATCTCTTTGCTGGCTGCATCTGCCTTCATTGCTGCAGGGTTCAGAGCCATGCTGGCCGTCATGGGATTCATTCTGTGCCAAGAGAAGCCAAAAAGACTTAGCAGACAAATCCACTTCACCTGGCATGACTTGACTTCATTTCCCTTTGTGACTTTGAGACTTTCCTACAGCTATACAAGTTACCATGAAAAAGATCACTGCAGTGAAAATTAAGTACAAGAGATACATTCTCTGATAAACCTCCTAACTACTCATGTCAAGGTGACAAATTCTTGGAAACTTACTTTGGGTCCACAGAGGTCATGATCTTCAGCAGCTGTTCAGCAGTAAGAGACTGAAATTTTAAATGCACAAAATATTAAATATATATATATATATATATATATATATATGCAAGAGACTGAAATTTTAAATGCACAAAATATTATATATATAAACATTTTGCACATCACCCCTGGGGTTACACTATTGCTTGCTTGCCATGGTCCACTTTATTAACCTTGTTTATTTACACACGCATTTTACACATACTAAATGTCACAAAGTAGCATCAGATAGGACACCATTGTGTCTGACTAATTTAACAGAATCCAAACATGACAGAACTGTTGAAAAATTAACTTTAGATACTTAGGGATTCAAAAGGTAGACATATTTTGTTGGAATTTTAACTTTAAGAAGCAGTACAACTGAAAAGTCCCTCCCCTTATTGGAGAATCACAACTTCCTAGAACTGGGAAACACCAACATACTGTATAAATTCACTACTACGTCTACGACAGACACACACACACACACACACACACCTGTGGATTCATGTTTGCTCCAGGCAGTCCAAAGGCTCCCATAGCTGGGTCCATGTTGGGTGCTCCAAGGCCTCCCAATGGTACATTTCCCATCTAAGACACAACAACCACCTCCATTTATTTAACAAAAGCACTTCTGTCCAATCAATATTTTGCATTAGCCTTCTAGATGGAATAACAATGAAATCGACCCAGGTCACCCTGGTCATTTGATCGCAAGTGATTTGCCCAGCAGTAACAGAAATGTACCACCGTTGAGCAGACAGATTGTGTATGATTTGGACACTTACCGATGCCAAGGGGTTCGGAGTGGGCAGCAGACCACCGCCTGGAAGAATCCCTGCCACTGCATTTGCTGGCGCCAGGAGAGACAAAGCTTTTGCCTCATCGGGAATAACCCCTATGTAAACAACAAATGGCATTAAACTCTAGCAACAAGGTATACAACCAAGGACACACAAAAGAGAGGAAAAGAGACATACAAAGGAAAATATCACAAAAATAATAATAAAAAAAAGAAGAAAAATAAAAAAAAACACACACACAAGAGACATCTTATTCAGGTCAGTACCTCTGATCAACAGCTAGCCACAAGTTTCATAACAAGCTCTTGTACTTTCCTTTCAGTACAGATTCCTTCAGTTCTATGTGGCTTTGACTGGTCCCTCTTTTTTCTATCAATGTTAAATAACTTAAGATGGGGAAAACAAAAAAAATGTCACAAATACACACTACTGCAGTTAAGACTGCCAAGATGTGATCACCTGAACTTGATTTTTAAGTCATGAACCAAACGTTAGCGAGCACAGTCGGTTCTCCACAGGGGATGTGCTCTCAACTTTCATATAGGTGTTTTATGAACAAGCGACTCACGTTGGCTGCTTCGCTAAAAAAGCACACAGAAGAAAAATCGAGATACACAAAACAAAAAGAGTTTAAGAGATTTCGGAGAATCAACATTTACATGGTACACATAGTCTTCATGGTGAGACTTACCAGCAACATAAGGTCTCAAAGTCATCACGTGAATGAAGAATTAAGTAACATTTGGGTTTTATACTTCTAGTTTCGGGCTTTTGCTGGTAACCATCCTTACCTTACTGTACAGGATCATTCAAAATGGTCATGCCCTTCATACAAATTTAAAACATTAACTCACATACCGGTATTTTACCAATGTGATTCAAGACTTTGCCCTTAAGGAAGAGCTCAGAAAACTGGAGGCTCTCAGATTTCACAGCCAACAAAAGCCCATCATGTTACCACTGAGCTAAAATAACAGCGATCTCTTCTGGGAAGAGGGCGGGATGGGAAAATGAAAACGAATCCAGAGAACATAAATATAATTTCTTTTAACAGGATCAATGGAAAATGATACAAGTGTGTGCACCTGCGTGTTTATGTGTGTACGACTTGGAAATTAAGCCGGGTTTACACGGACAGAGAATACACAGAAACACATAGAAACAGGCAACATGAGAGAGAAGACTGTGCTGCAGGAGACAAAACTGTTGGGTGGCTTTTTCTGCAGGGGTCTGGTAAACAGGGCTGGCAGAGCCAGGAAAAAGAACTGTAAAACACAACAACAAAAACAGAAAGACCACCGTTAAAGAGAGGGCACTGCACCAGACACGCATTACATGTGGAGTGGCTCATTCACATCATCAGTTACCTCTTTGATAGCACTGATAAGACATTGTCATCATTTCACTGTCCAATCACAAAGTTAGTCTGTACTTCAGACTAAAAATTGCAGACAATTTTTTTTTTTTAATTGGAATTTTAAGACCAATCAATTTTTCTTGTCTTTTTCATCCGGATATTTTGGGAGAATACAAGCCCACGTTTGGGAATTGTATTGTCACCTGCACATTTGTGCAATGTGACCCATTGGAGGATGCAGTGCTTAATTCCAATTAATGTGACTGATCAACTATGACACCGAATAAAGGTAGTGTGGCTTTGGAATCACAAGCTTAAAATTGTAGATAAAGCAGCAGATTGAGTGACTGCGTGTATCATTTTCAGACGTTAACATGAAGTGCAAATATTGTTCATCTTAAGCGCACGATGCATCTGAAGAGGAGAATTAGAAAAAGGGAACAGAAAGAGAGAGAAAAAGAGAGATAGAGAGAGAGAACAGCTGAAGACTGGCGTAAGAAATTGGCAAGGGGGACTTGAAACGCTTGCTGGCCTTTTGTAATTGCCTACAATCCCCCTGTTGGCGGGCAGAAGACCACTTTCAGCCATCAAGGAGCGGGCTCTGCTTTTGCCTTCTCCACTACAAAAATCACACACACACAAATAACAGAGAGAAGTTTAATAGACGAGAAGTCTGGTGTGGGAGGAGAGAGAAAATGAATTATTTCAAAGACATGGTTATGCTTTTAGCACAAATACTTCATGCGTCTTCTGGGAAGCCTCTGGCCCCACGTTCCTCTTTCTCCGGAGACCCTACAACAGACCTTTGATAGACTTGTGTTACGCCGAGACAGACGACGACCAGTGACAAACAGCCACTGACCCAATCTACTGGGTGTATTGGTTCCATGTTAACGTGCAGTCCATGCAACTGATCCTATGGGGAGGTTACGATGGTGGGACGCCATTTGCCTGGATCCTACTTAATAGACAATTTAATTTTCCTTTATCAAGGCAAAGGTCTATAACAAGAAGCCAGCAAGATTTTTTTTTAAATTTGGTGCTGGATTCTGATGGGGAGCACCCAGAACCCATAGTGGGAGAGTGACACATCTTCAGTACCCCAAGAATGGAAAAGGAAGACAACTGAAAAACTCAGCCAAGTCTTCAAATTAAAACGACAGAGGGACGCTTTCCAACCTCGGGGCTGTAGAGTGGCCTCACTCTCCCAACAAAATGGGGTTACACGAGAACAGGTCACAACAGACACTAAAATTATATAGAACACCAACCTTCGGCAAAAGGAACAACGATCAGTGCGCGATCCACAAAAACTGTGTTGGTCAGATGTTGAGACACTCCCACGGATTCTGCCTCCCGAAACTTCACAAAGCATACCCGCGATGTAACTGGTAGGGTTGATTCACTGAAAAACAAACAAACAAACAGCTGCATTTGAGACACAAATAAAACACACACACATAGAAACAGCCATATACAAAAACAATGCAAAACGCAATGCAGTCTCGTACAATCCTAACAGCAACAAGTTCGTTTCTGACGTCAGACATAAGGCAAATCCAACTCCAGTTAACATTAAATCACATTACAACTAATGATATCTTACGATCAACAGAGGACACATGTGCTATAGTACCACGACTCCAAATATAGCTACAACCAACTTTGCCTGTATCCTAAACCGGTTAAAATCAAAAGGAGGTTTCTGTAACGTGATGCACCCGTGCATTCTATGGCTATTAAGAGCTATCTGAGCCGCTGCTAACGTTAGCTAAATTAGCTTCTCTGCGCGCTGTGGCTGACTGAATTGCTAGCTATTATATCGCTAACAAAATGATCTACAAATCAGGTCTAGCGTTCACGTTATTTACCCATGTAAACGTTCATTTTCGCCTCAGACACAACTTACGAAACGTCTTTGATCTCAGCGCTACATAATACTTGCCCGGATCACACTCACAAGCAAAAGAAACCTCCTAAACCTCAAGGAAATGTTGTGGATCATGCTAACTTAGCTGCCTTTAAGGCAACGTTTGAGACCATGCACCGTTAGCAAACGAACTGTTCAAACAGACTACTACAGACTAACAAGTATTACTGGGGAGATATCGGATAGAGTTAACACAATTAAACCAAAATTAGACATTCACATACTCCTTGATTTGTAATACATTGAAGATGCTATTTTTAATATTATCTTTACTTACTCAGGCGGAAACAATTTCAGCTCCTCAATGGTTCCAAGAAACCCGAAAAGAGTCCGCATCTGCTCCGATGTTGTACTTGGTGACACATTTGTCACTTGAACTACGTTTGTACTGCAATTCATCATGGAAAATATCTATCGAAAACTCAAACGAAATATATAGCACGTATTATGTGGCTTTAGTATCGAAATGTTCGATTAAGTGCCGATACTTCGTTAGGTCAACAGAAATTGCCTTTTCGCTTCGCCGCCATGATATCACACAACCACAATTCGTTGTCCCTTTCTTGCCTACGCACATGCGCAGTCGCTCTATGCAGAGATCCCGCGAGGCAACATGTTTCTGAGCGGCCTCCAGCTCCCTTACGTCTCAAGTTTGGCCGCCTACATGTGCAGTTAGTGCTAAATACTAAATATATTAGGACAATGAAACACTCTTTGGAGGTAGACCTATACCAGAGTTTACTATTAGAAACTCAGAGGATTCAGAGTGAGGTGTAAGCCACTCATACGCCTCCAGAATAGAAAGGTCAGACAAAAAAAGATTCAACACCAAAAAAACTATCAGAATGATTGCAAGAAAAAAGTTTGGAAAATTGAGGTGACACAGGACAGAACCAACTGGATGAAATCTAAATGAATTTCAGCCTTGTTGATTATCCAGAACCCAAAACATACGTCAAAAGTAATAAAAAATAAAGCAGGAAGTCTTCATTTAATATGATCTGTTTCATCTGAAACCAGTATATTAGGCTAGTTGTACAGTAGCCTACAGTTATATTTTCTGTAAAACACATTGACTGATTGGAAATCCCAACAGAAGCCTAATACTTACATTCAGTATTTTGTGCCCCTCAAAGAAAGTGGATCAGAGAATGCTATGTTAATGATTGAACATCATTTTTTACTGTTGTAGTTGATAAACTATATAAAAAGCTTATATGAACAAAATGACATGAGTCACTTATTTGAGGAGGGCCCGCTCAAAAACACACCCACTGTTTAAAAGTTTTGTATAAATCAGAAGCTACAGTTCTTGAGTATTTCAGCTATTCTTTCGCTAGGGTTAAGAGGACCTGGAAGACGGTTTGTCATGTCATGATGTCCCTTCTCAGAGAGACCAGCCAAAAGCTATGGAGTATCAGGAGCTCTGAGCAGGTGGCTCTTGCTAAAAGAGCAGCAATGATTGCAGCAGAGCTTCAGCAGGTAAAACAGGTGCTGAAGCACAAGCTGAGAATTATTCATTCTGAAATGCTTTGTTTTCTGTCAGTATTTTTTTTCTCTGCCAGGGAGTGAAAAGGCCCTATGCGAATGTCATTGATTGTTCTTGGGGTGACCCACACAGAGGAGGAATAAAGCCCTTAACTTTTGCACGTCAGGTGATGTTCTGGAGTATACTTTGACTGTATGATTGCATGATTGTCTATACCTTTGAAGATAACAACATAATATATCTGTCTTAATTTTGGATCACTTATCACAGATAGATCACCTATTTTTGGATATTTTTTGGCTGTCTGTCTTTTTGGTTTAACATTAGCTTTTAGTCAGCTATTTACTTTAATGTCAGAAATGTCCTTTGAGCTTATCTTTCTATTTGACTAACCTCTGCCAGCTTGTGAGAAATACTTAAGCAAATCTTTAGTGTGGTAGTCTGACTTGGGCTATGTGTTCCCTCTGATTTCCATGTTTTATGTTTATTGTGTAGGTCACTGCTGCCTGTTTGTACCCCTCTTTATTAAACAGTGGTGTGCTTCCTGTTGATGTTCAACAAAGAGCAAAGGGCTTATTAGATAAGTGTGAAGGTGAAAGTGTGGGTAAGAATTTATTCTGTCCATAATGTATTTACATGTCAAAAATTGCATTAGCCCCATGTATGGCTGTTGATTTGTGTACTTGCAGGGTCATACACCTCTACTGCTGGAATCCCAAAAATAGTGCAAAGTGTTTCTGAGTTCATTTCCCAGAGAGATGGTGGTGTGAAATCCTCAACAGATAACATATTTATCACCTGTGGTTCTCAGCGAGCTATAATGGTCAGCCTAAGGAAATTCTTTATACTGGTTGTACATTTTCCCACTAGCCTATTACTATTCACACAGTTGTTAATGATCAATGGTTTAATGTAATCAGACTCAATTGGTTTGACTATATGATTATATTATGATTATGATCTAGTCTAGACTTTTTGCCTTCTGCTATTGCAAACATTTGATATGTTGTAAACCCCAACCGCATTCTCATGTGAATCCACAGCTGGTTCTGAAGTTGCTTGTCCAAAGCGAAGGTTCCAGACAGGGAGGTGTGCTACTGCCAGTCCCCTCTTACCCCCACTTCAATATGGCACTGTCAATGCAAGGAGGTGTCATGGTACCTTACCACTTGTGTGAGGAGCAAGGTTGGGAAGTACAAGTGGATGAGTTGCACAGAGTTCTCCGTGCTGCCAGGGTGCACTGCGATCCTGTGGCACTTTATGTAATTAATCCCGGCAATCCAACCGGTAGGTCACAAAAGTATTAAAGGTTCAGTCAGCAATATTATGCGTCTTGTAAACACATGACACTCTTATTGTCCACAAAAAATCTGTTTTTTTTTTTTTAAATACCCATGCTCCAAAAACTCCCAAAATAATAAAGAGTTCCCTCAGTTTCTCTCATCTCTGTGGCCAATGAGAAGACATGTGAGAAGTCAAGGCAAAGTATAAGAGAATTTACCACACTTGTTCAACCATTGAAGGACCAGAAATATGTCTAAAGTAGACCAATTAAATTTCTCAATGTCCTCGTTGTTTGTCCTTCCTGTCTATGTGATTTTGACGCATAATGATTGTTGCCTGATGTTAATGGGCAACTTTGATCACAGGGTCCAGATGATTGTTGCCTTGATGTTTATTAGGGTGTGGTTTACAGTTCAGATGTGTGAAATGAGAGAAGTGAAACGCCTTCAAGCTCCAAAAGAGATCCTGAACAATAACACTGACTACTGGATGAATAAGAATATTCACAGACATGTAGTTCAATGCAAAAGATTCAGGAGCAGATTTTATAGCCCTTGCTGTGTTTTTTTGAGATCTATGTTATGGTGTTGCACTGTTCAAGGTCATGTCCAGAGCAGGAAGTCTATTGAAGATGTGATTCGATTTGCTGCTGAAGAAAGCCTGTTTCTGCTGGCAGATGAGGTGATGGTTTTGTGTAATCGGTGAACAAGTGAATTATTTATCATGTGTGGATAGACAATCCCAAAACAAAACACCATTTGTGTATTCAGTAATGAAATATACCTTTAATGTACAGATCATGTAATGTAATGAAGTAAAAAAAAAATTTATTATAAGCATAAAAATTTATTTATCATATTCTCTAGGTGTACCAGGATAGCGTGCATGATCCAGAGTGTGAGTTTGTGTCTTATAAGAAAGTACTTTTCGAAATGGGCCCACCATTTTCCGACTCTGTGGAGCTGGCTTCCTTCAACTCCATATCTAAAGGATACTTTGGCGAGTGAGTCCCGCTGCTGAGAGATTTATGATGGGCTTAGATTGACAGGCTCTTGCATTCTCTGTGCACAGTAGACTGGATGGTTTGGCACATCATAAAACATTTGCTCACTCCTGATCTCTGAACTGTCGTGCTTAGATGCGGTTTGCGTGCTGGCTATGTGGAGTTTGTGAACCTGGACCCTGCAGTGATGGATCATGTGTACACCTTGTTTTCAACGGACAGTTGCACACCAGTCTTGGGACAAATCATTGTGGACATTAAGGCTCGTCCACCACAACCGGGAGATCCTTCCTACCCAACATTCTCTGAAGTCAGTGGTTAAAGTGATTAGCCAAATTAGATTTTATTTATTGCATTCACAATTCTATTATTTATTTTTTTATCATTTATTAACATTTATTGAATGCTTAGATTGTCTTAATGTTGTCACAATACCTATACTGTTCTAATATGCTTGGTCTGTCCATCCGTGCGTCATGTTTCAATAGGAGATTAGGAACATAAAGGACACATTGGTCAGTAATGTGCACAGAGTTCAAACGGTTCTTGGTTCCCTACCTGGGATGAGTTGCCAGCCAATCAAAGGGGGTATATTTGCCTTCCCTCAGCTTCATCTTCCACAACGTGCTATACAGAAGGCCAAAGTGAGGAGACACTTTGTTAGAAGCACACTCTTTTGCACTTAAACATAAATTCCTCCCTAGTTATTTGTCCATTAAGAGTTGTTTCAGTTCTGTAGGTATTGGCTGCTTTTGCCCAATGTCAGGCCAATAACAAAGGCTTGTGTTTCCACATTGCTCCTGTTCAGGAGGCTGGTATGGAGCCTGATCTATTTTACTCCAGTTGTCTTCTAGAGGAAGCTGGGCTGTGTGTCGGACCAGGCTGTGAGCATGGACAGGCAGAGGACACCCACCATATCAGGTAGATCACAAGCTCATATTCCCAATAAAAAACAACTTTTCTTGGCATTATTTAATTGATTCCGTCTTCCAACTAGACTTTTCACATACTTAGGACAAAATATGCTTTCCAAGATAAATATTTCACAATATTAAAAAATAATGACCGACCATAATTCCAATAAGTTCAACAATTTTGCCAAATGATGAAATCCTTGCCCTCCCTTCTGTCTCCCAGACTAAGCATTGCAACTCAGACAGAGATTCTGGAAGAGGTGTTGAACAGACTCACTTCCTTTCATCAAAGCTTCATGAGCCACTTCTCCTAACCAGTCTAAGGACTGTAAAGTCAACCAATACACCGAAGATGTGATGAAATAATTTTACTTGTGAGACAACCTTACCTGCCCTTATGAAATGCCACAGTGGTTTAATTTGTGAAAACTTTGGACTCTCTTTTTGACAATCTTAATTTATTTAGGAAAAAACAAAGAAGTTAAGATTTATGTAAATATTTTATAGCAGTAATTGTTTTCAGCAACAAAAATATATAAAACAAGGTAACATAAATACTTAGACTCAAACTCTCACTCAGTAAGTTATCAGTACCATGCATTAACTCAAGTACTTCTGTCCCTTCTGTAAACCATTGCATTTTTACATTACTTGACACTCTTCACAAAGAAGAAGATTTGGACATGTAATCCATTTTACTTTTAGTTAAAGTAAAATACACCATTCTCAGTGGTCTTATAAGGAATGTTTCACCTTTGACAAATGAAACTGCATTTCCACACGTAATGGCAAGATTAGACATAAACCCTTCACCTGAAGAAACTCTTTCAGAGAGTAGTGATTCATTTTGGAGAAAAAAAAAAAAAACACGTTGTGATACTGTGTCCAGAGTCACATAAATAAAAGAAAAGGCTTCAATATAAGAGGTCTGAATGTGTTTCATATGAGCTCTGTGAGCCATCAGGTGAAATGTTTGAAAAGAGCAGCAGGGCTGCGCTGGTCTCCTGTTGTTGTTCACTCAGCGTCACTGTGACCATCATCACCCTGCTGGTCTGTGTGGTTCAGAAGGTCCACCAGGAGGCTGATGAGCTCAGTGTCCTGGGAGTTGCCAGCCTCCGCGTCTGGGCGCAGGTTGCGATGGAGCATGGCCTGCAGGGACGTGCGCAACTCCCACAACAGGTTCCACGTCTCCGAGGACAACTCCCAGCGCACAAGAGAGCGCCCAGGCAGGGCCACCTCAACACGGTCATCAGTAACTGAGAGACAGAACGCAGGGCACAGGGGTCAGGCTATTATGATACAATATGAACGACTACATACCAGCCAATGCATAAGGAGTAAGTAGGATACAAATGGTGCAATTAATACTGATTGTGGTGCGGTATTCTTTCAGTAGTACAATTTACCTCGTTCTACAAGGTCGCAGTCGGTCATGAGGAGCAAGGCTAGTGGATGGACTGTGGATGAATCCCTGATGAACACCTGTCCGTTTGACTGTACTGCACTGAAGAATGTCATCCAGCGACTGGGAAGTTGGGTTTTACCTCTAAAAACACAAACACACAAAGTTTTTTTTTTTTCTCTTCATTCTCTTCTGACTCTTTGAAAATCTTTGGCTTGCTGGTTGTTACCTATTGATGGTAGACCGGTGCATTATCACTGGCCCAGTCTGGGTGCGGTAGGAGATGCCATCAGGCCGAAATCTTCCTTTGTTCACAACACCTCTCTTCATCTGAATTGAAACAAAATCAAAAAGCCCAACAATAGATGAAGCACGCAAGTATATTATGTATACAAAATATACCATTTAGAATAGCATTCCAATCAATAATGTACAGTGTGTTCTTTTTGATACATGCAGAGTCTGTCTGCGTCTATTGGGGGGTGCAAGTACCTGTATGAGATTTGGGTAGAGACCAGCCATTAGCACTGCTTTGAGCAGCTCGTCCTCTCGGCTAAACTGGTTGTAGGTGGAAGAGAGACGGAGACAGTCGTTGGGGTTGGATACCAGCTCAGCCTCGTGGAGGTTCTCGCTAAACTGACGAGCCAGGCCTACCCAGGACATACAAGTCAGTTAAGAAAGAAGAAGAAAAAAAAAATCATTCATTCATTCAGTTTTTTTAAACAATCTACCAGCAATATGAGTAGAAACCACTAGTCATGTAGGGACTGGCTATGGCGTCTCACCCTGAATGAAGCGTAGGCTGGCTCCAGACAGAGTGTACTTGTTCAGATACTCGTTCCTGCCATCCCTGTCCTGCTTCTCTCTCCAGCCCTGCACTGCACGACTGAACACCAGGAAGTCACTGCAGGCTGCACCTCCCAGCTCCTCTTTGGCCTGCATAGGCACAGGCAAGCAACAAATAGAGCCTTACATGCCAGTATCATCATTCTACTGTCCATAACATGGTCATTTGTAACTGAATTTTCAATATAACTACCATGAAACGTTATGATGTGCTATGGTTAAATGATCTAGCCCAGTTTTACATAACATCACATGCAATGACAAGATACTAAGATCTTTAAAGAGGGGGGATAGACTAATGTGGAGGCAGGAGAGTCCATCTGACCGAGTGGATGAGGGCTCTGTTTTCCATGCTGTTGTGGAAAGGGTCTCGAGTCAGGCAGGCGGCCACCGAGATGAGGGGGGAGGTGCAGCGGAAGAGAGCCGCCAGCACCAGGACCTTCCCTAGACGTGGGTCGCATGACATGCAGGCCACCCGCTCGCCTAGAGGGGTCAGACTCTCCGATTTGTCCAGCACGCCTGAGGATAAAACATCAATGGGATCAATGTGGTCCACCACATGAGCAGGCCAGAAGGGTTTAACACCATTCTTATAGATTAGTGATATTTAATCAAGTTTTAAACCTTCACAATAAATCACCAAAATATTTATAAATAAAACAGTAGGTGTAACAGAATATTTTGAGAATCCTGCTGTCTCACCAATTTCCTGCAGAATTCTCACAGCATCTTTAATGGCTGAACAATCTGGAGAGTCCAGCACCTGAGACAGGAAATCTACTGCCTGGAATATGACAAAAAAAAAGAAACTTTATGAACAAGGTACTGGCTCCGGGTAAATAAGTCCAATGAAAAAAGGGGAAAAAAAGTTAATAGATCATAAGGATATTTTATAAAAGTAGATTTCAAAATATACTTTCCAAATGGGAACACTGTATAAAGCACATCGTCCTACAGGAGCTTTGCGTCTATACGTGCAGTGTGGTGAGAAGGAGGAAGAAGGAGCTTACTTTGCTCTGTGGGCTGTGAATCTTAGCCTGTAGCACCAAGCTCTCCAGAGGGGTGCGCAGGATCTCTGGGATTGGGAATGTTGTCATGGAGTTCAGGCGATGGCGTGGGAACAGGTGGTAGGAATGCCCGGGTTGGCATCTGCCCGCCCTGCCTTTGCGCTGGGTGACGTTAGACCGTGACACCCACACAGTGTCCAGACATGATACCTAAGGGGGGGAGTGAACAAACCTGTCAGCAGTGGTCACCATAACAGCTGTTTAAAATTATATTTAAAAAAAATATATAGACAACAACACACATTTGCATCAAACTGCTCTTACATTTTGGTCAGATCAGTACACACAACAGGTGTTTGAATATTTCACCTTTGTTTTGGGGTCATAGCTCTGCTCTTTCTGAGCGCCGACATCCACCACATGTACAATATCATCGATGGTAATTGACGTCTCAGCAATGTTGGTGGCCAGGACAATCTTCCGCTGGCCCTCTGGGGGGCGCTGAAACACAGCCTGCTGGTCTGCCACAGACATGCTAGAGTGCACTGAGAAGACAAGATGAAGGACAGGTTTATTTCTTGCCCACTGAGGTCCATCTTACATTACAGAAGTAAAAAAATAAAGTGACTCAGGCTGAACTATTTCAGGCTGAAATATTTATACATGAATAAGATAAGACATTAAAAATGAACAGGGATTGGTTTTTGGACAAATTACTGTATAAGAACAATGAACAATGCTCAGTCTATAAGCACTAAAAAACAGGTGGTTATTTCACTAATTATGGTGAATTTTGGACAAAGTTGGCCAATTGCATATTGAATATTAGTCCCACGTCAGTCAATCTGGCACCAACACAGACTAGACTCTTACAAGGAAGGATCATCTGTGAGCCTGATTGGAACGAAGGAGTCTCCTCCAACTTCTGCTCCACAGCTTTGATGTCTTGCCAGCCAGGCAGGAAACACAACACAGCACCTGCAACAGCAAGGGTTTATGTAACGGGAATGCAGTGGCAAATGTGTACACAGACTGTGAGCGTCCCCCACTTTGGACACTTGATGTGGATACCAAAGCTGCATTTATATAATGTTTGCTTAGCAGTAGCAGTTTTGTCAGCTGTCCTTGGGATGTGTGTGTAGATCGCATACCTGGCTCCCCGGTTTTGTGAATGTGGTTGATGACATCAGAAACCAGACGGAGGTCAGGAGTGGCATCGTCGTCATCTCCTTTCTGCAGATAAACAAAGCATTGTCCGCTAATAAGTCTAATCAGTGCAGCTAGCTGGTTAGCCCAGTTTTCATGATGGTATGATTAACCAATGCAACTGTGTCTCCTTTCCCTTCCCCTTTCCCCTGTTTATTTTTGGAATGCATTCAACACAAACAGTTACAGTCTTGTATTAAGAAGACACTATAGTTTGAGAAGTACAATAATGGACGCTGTGAAGTAATGGCGCTGATTCTAAACGTACCCGTTTCCTGTCCTGTGGGGCGGGTTGCTGCTGTGGCGGGCGGCCCATCTCCCTCAGCACCTCCTCCAGGTAGCGCTCCCGCACCGGGTGCATGAACCCTGGCACGCGCACCACGGGGCAGTCGTCGAAGTACTGCGCCAAGCGCTGCGTGTCACCGGTGGCGCTCATGAGCACCAGGCGCAGGTCGGGGTTGCGGGGCAGCGCCGAGCGCAGCAGAGCCAGCAGCAGGTCCGTGTTGACATCGCGCTCGTGCACCTCGTCCACCACCACGTGGCTCACGCCGTGCAGCGTAGGGTTGCTCTGGAGCTTGCGCAGAAGCACGCCCACCGTCAGGAACAGCAGCGCCCCGCCGCTCTGCTCAGGGGGCCGGGACTCCAAACGCACCTGACCATGAAACAGGAAAGGGATGCAAACCACAGGGTTTCTGATTATAAAGGACAAGTCTTAGTGCGCATTGTTATGGCTTAGGTAGCCATAGTGAGAATATTAGTAGCCATATTAGTTAAGGAAAGTTCAAGGTAAACTGCATAATAAAATGCCATTGATATATAATCATGCATTAATTGTCCATGTAAAATAATTAGTAATTTAACTGAAGTGACACTATGCCATTTGACTTGGGCTTGAACTAAGAGTCCTAAGTTGTGAACTAAGTTCCACATTCCTAGCATGGGGAAAAAAAAAAATATGGCTAGCTCAAGTGCATAAGGGCTCAGGTCCAGAAGAGGGCAGTAGGGAGGATACCCCTCACCTGGTAGCCCACACTGTGCTTGAGTCTGGGACCCATCTCCTGGCTGACCCGCTGGGCCACAGACACGGCGCTGATTCTCCGGGGCTGTGTGACCAGGATGTTGCATCCAGCCCCTTCTCCAGCCCTGACGCGACCTTCCAGTAGGAAGCGTGGCACGCGTGTCGTTTTCCCACATCCCGTCTCCCCAGCCAGCACCACCACCCGTGCCCCTTCCACAGCCGACACCACCCGCTCCCGGTGAGCATCCACAGGCAGGCTGACCCCCAGCCCGGGACAGGCACTCTCCCATTGGTCCAGCAGCCTGTCACTCAGACGCTGCTCCTCAGCAGGTTTCAGGGGGCGGTATGGTTGACCTGTGATGGCATCTGTGATGACATCATCTTCCACGTCTGTCTCCTCCTCTTCCTCGTACGTCTGTTGGCTTGTGACTCGCTCATCTTCCTGAGCCCAGAGTTTCTTCATCTCAATTTCTATGGGGTACTGCACACAAAATTACAGCGTTAATTCAAGACATTTAATTTCAAGACATGTAAGGTAAAACAGCTGATGGTATGGCTGTAGGTAGCGGTGAATGGTGAAGTAAATAGACCTGAGTGAGGTATTCCCTCATCTTCTCCTCCAGTTCCTCAGGGATCTCAAGGCTACAGGGGCGTCTCATCCTTTCCCCTGCCTCTCGCACCTCTTCCTTATGGTACTGGGCATGGGTGAGAGGCTCATTGTTCTCGTTAAGCAACTCTAGTTCCTGAATAGAACACAAAACACACATGCACAAATTTACATAAACGTATCAAAGATTCGCATATTCTTCACAAATATGTTCAGTTAGACCTGTCTTCCAAATACCCAGGGTCTGAATTTGTCAAGTCCTGCTAGGAGCGAACCTTTAATCGGAGACAAGCCAAAGCAGAGGCTCTCTTTTCCGCTTCCAATTTTTTACGTCCAAAAGCCCTAAATGTCACCTCTTCTGGCCAGTGCAAAGTCAGTTCGCAGGTCTTAAACTTTCCTCCCCACGTGCGGTATTGAACAATTTCCTGTGGAGACAGAAGAGGCTGTCTAAAACAAAGCATAAAAAGTACAAAAATACTTTACACTAAAACTGTGCATAAGTAGATACTTATTGCTTGCTGCCTTATAAACTAAGACAGACAGACTTACTCGGATTTTGTTTGGGGACACAGCAGCCTGAATCACCCTCCAGACAAGTTCTTTTGGCTGAGAGAATGTTGACAGAGCTTCCTGGATTCTTGGATCATCTTCTGGGATCCTAGAGAATATAAATATTTTTGACTTCTAGCGTGAAAAGACTTCAAACAGATGTCACATCATTCATTAAATTTAGGTTACTCGGACACTTGCCAAAGCACCCTATAGCTTACTTAGGAGCAGGAATGGGTCTCTTTGTTCTGCTCTGTGGCCGGCTGAGGAATTCAGTTGCATACTCCTCGTCCTCATCTGACCATACAGACGCCGGTGAAACCCGTCCTATGCCTTTCTTTCTCCTGGGAGTGCTATCTACATTCAAAACACCCAGCTCCTGCAAATAAATGGACTTCTGAGAATCACCACCAAAGTGTGCAAAAAATGATGTCCTTTATTTTATGCTACAACAAATGATCCTGCTGCTTAGTAAATGACAAGCAACTGTATTTCATGGTAGTCATTATGAAAATGTAATCAACGAGAGTAGTGTCAAATTGTGTTCATGACATGTAGAGAGCCCAATTCCTCAGTCAAAGCTTGATAGGAAGACTATCCTTATTGTTCACAGGTGTTTTCACAAAAGCAAGTTTGGAGTCACTGATAGACGGATGTATTACACATGACCACACTGTTCACAGTTTCGACACTACCCTGTTCACAGTTTCTCTCACAGCAATGGACTGGTCATTATGATGGCACCAATGCCTGGAGCATAACTTGCCTTCAGTTTCTGACATGCCGCTGCTGCGGCATAGCGCTCTGCTAACACCTTCTTGGAGCCACAGCCAACCACCTCAATCTTTTGAGGCCACATCACTGTCAAAGTAGCCCTCTGAGAATGACAATAAATAAACATTCTCCTGTTACACAAAATATGAAGTGTTTAGCTAGTTTTTCCTCGAGCACACAAGTTTTCAAATTTGGTGCAATCACAAACACTTGAATACAGATCATTAGATGTAAGGTGTGACCTTGATCTCTCCATCGGTGCAGTTGTACTGGATGAGATGAGAAGGATCAGACCCTAAAGACCGGGCCAAAGTACGATAGAGAAGATCTTTTGGCTCTGGGAATTCATTCAGCAGGCTAGGGTGACCTGGATACAGACACACAACGTTATTTCACGATACTTTTACACAAGACAATTTACATGAACAGATCATTTGTATAGATCTCGACAAACACATGACCTTCCCAGGGCCCTTTTAAAGCTGTTTTAACAGCCCAGTCAACATACAGGTGCAGGCATAATGACAGCTAATTACCATTATTTCAGGAGCACATTTAATTCAGTTCGGAGATCATTTCTAACATTACAAGAGGGAGCACCTACACTGCAATCTCTTGTACTTAGATTTTTGTTATGTCATATGTCATATCACACCTTTTGATGTTTCAGCTGTTCCTTCATGTCTAGCAGCTGGCCCTACTTTGGTCCTGTATCGACTGGCCCAGGTACAATTTATTCCCACTCTATTACCAATTTCAAACGTTTGACTTCCAAGGTTGCACAACGCACGAAGTCGCATGAGTGAAACACCGGGCAGCGCCATGTTTCTACAATGTTCGCAAAGAATAAGAATATTCCTGTTGACGCCGACAGTTCCCTCTGAAAATGTCGAGCGCCATCTCTTGGTTTGGAGTAGATACCAACATGAGGCCTAACCATGCATTTCGAACATTCACGATAAAACATTCAGAAAATTAAGATATTCACTGTTAAAGAAAACACACTGTCGAACGTTTTTCTTAAATGTTTGTAAATGTTTTCATATCGAGACATTAATTTCATAGATAATATTTTATATTACCTGTACGTTATTACCCCAGTCAAAAGCCTTCACGCTTGGCTATGATATCCACATTAATTAATGTGTAAAGATGGCAACTACTATGTTGAGTTTACCTGTCCCTCTTGCAACAACGACGGACCACGACAACCCACTGCTTCCCCTATACATTACGTTTAGGGTGGTGTTCTGGGTTTCGCATAGTTACTAATTATGGCCCTTGCTTCAAATCCACCATTAAAAAGCCTCTCTACTAACTACATGGAGATAACGAAAAAAGGGGACAGCTTGCAAGCCTCATAACACGGGGCCCAGCATTGCTGTGACTGCATTGTAAGAGGTACAGGTTAACTTCACAAAAAAGATAACATTATGAAAAAAGTATAAATATGCGTTTATATAATTATAATAAATTAATATATTAGCTAAATCATATAGAAAATCTGTACACATTCTACCAACTAGGCCTACTAAAGAAGTGTACAAATAATAATAATAATAATAATAATAATAATAATAATAATACAGAAAAGTCTTGACACTTTTGCAATTTAACAAATACATTTTACTAAAAGAAAAATGGTTTCAGATTTTATGTGTTAAAGTTAAATTTGTATTATATGTGATATATCAAGTAGCCTATTGCAGTAGGTAAGCATGCAAAATAGCAGCTGTTAAGTTATGAATATATCAGTCCAACCTATTCTGGATCAGATCAGCGTTGTCAGAATAAGCCTGTGTTGATTCACCTGCTAAGTGGGTAGTTCATTCTCATGTCTTAGATAGAGAAAGGGGTGGATGATTAATAGACATAAGGATCGCCTAAAGAAACTCATGACGTGTCAATGCACACAAATAGGGAAAATGGAAGTTATCCTGGTTTTGCTGTTGGTCTCCACTGGTAAGTGAACACTTTGAACAAATGAAATTCGGAAATGAATGCTACTGATGTTACACTTCTTGTTACAAGTGTTAAACTTGTTTTTCAACATTTCTACATAAAGATTGAAGTGACAATGATAAAATGTGTTTTCCCCAGTGTCTGGTTGTGGTACTCCCACTTACACTCCAAACACTAACCGGGTGGTGAATGGGGAAGAAGCTCGGCCTCACAGCTGGCCTTGGCAGGTACACTATGTAGGACAATTTCTAAAAGGAAACAACTTTAACTTGTACACATTTTACTCATACACGTACTCATGTCAGGTGTTGGTGTATAGTTTCATGGGCAGAGAGCTTTCTCTCCAGGGTCACTGATGCTAAGCAAAACAAGACGATAAACTATAAATCAGTTATATTTATCTGGATTAAGTAGACTCGTATCAAATGGACGCCACAGTGTTAAATCAAATGTGGTGCACAGGTGACCAAGGGGGTCAAGGTTATCATTCTATCTTTTCACTTTGAACTTAGTGAACTTCAAATACAACATCTGAGTGCAAAGGGTAGTGTATTCAACCAACTTGATTTTTGAACTTGGTAATATACGCAGAATTAAACTTGGATTTTTTTGTAGCAATAAAAATTAAGCAAAATGATGCCAACATTTTTATTTAAAAATTAGTAAAAATGTTTTGCTGTTTTTTTAAGGCCTTGCTGGAGACATTTTTCCCTGTTTGTGGTGCCACGCTTATTGCCCCTAACTGGGTCCTGACTGCTGCACACTGCATCAAGTGAGTATTAAAAAAGTAATGGTCATGTGAGCCACAGAATACAACACATTTTGCTCCAGGAGAGTGGAACGACACTGTCTCAGAACACATTGTGTACATGCTAGATAAACCTAAATGCTGAGCTTTCCTCTCTCTGCTTAGCTTCCACACATACCGGGTAGTCCTGGGAGATCATGATCAGAATAAGCAAGAAGGCCCAGAGCAGTTTATCATGGTGGATAAAATGTTCATACATCCAAAATGGAATGACAATTGTGTATCCTGTGGGTAAGTGCCTCCCATCTATTTGTCAAGGTGACCCTTGCAGGTTTACTCTGAAGGAATCTGGAGTAGCCACAGTCTGGTGCTACAAAAGCCCACTCGGATTCAACAATACGAAACAAGTCTGAAAAATACCACACCATACCTTAGCCATCCTAACCATTAACAATATGTGATGTAGTGATGATTGTCTCTGGTGAGATTCAGAGATTGCAAACACGTGTTATTTAAGTGATATCTTAATGTTATGTTGCAGGAATGACATTGCCCTCCTTAAGCTGGAGAAGAGTGCCACCTTGAATGACAAAGTGCAGTTGGCATGTCTCCCAGAGCCTGACTCTTCCCTCACTCACAATCAGCCATGCTATGCCACTGGTTGGGGCAGATTCTATAGTAAGCCTGTAACTCAGCTTGACGCACCTCAGAAAATAATAAAAATTAACAATAAATATGCTCATTGTTGTAATTATGTTTAAGTAGCTACAGTAATGAATCTAGCATGCAGAACAGAGCACTCCAGCATCTGTTAGTGATCCATCAACCAATGTTTCTCAGCTGGTGGTCCCCAGGCAGACAAGCTGCAGCAGGGCCTGGTGCCTGTGGTGGAGTATGACGTGTGCCGGCAGAATGACTGGTGGGGCTCCAGTGTGAAGACCACCATGGTCTGTGTGGGGGGAGATTCTGTGTCAACCTGCCATGTGAGTGCATTCTCCAGTGGCACAGGGTCTCCTGCCGTAAGCAGCTCGGGGACTGGCAGAATATGTAGCCCACGGCAACATCATACAAACACTCACAGCACAGCACCATAGAGCACAGCCTTTGCCAAATGGAGAACCCAAGTTTTGACTCTTTTGAAAAATCACTGTTTACTTTAGACATGGCCTAGCAGACACCCAAGGGGAAGGACTGGGGGGTTATTGAGAAAAGTGGGCTGTTGGGATATGGGTAGGTCTTTACCTCCTCCCTCATATTTTAAACAGTATTTCCAAATGTGTTTGCAGGGAGACTCTGGTGGGCCTTTGAACTGTAAGGGCCAGGATGGAAAGTGGTTTGTCGAGGGAGTCAGTAGCTTTGTAAGCGGCAAAGGCTGTAATACTCCCAAGAAACCCAGTGTCTTTACCAGAGTGGCATCCTTCATCCCCTGGATCACAGAGGTCAGTGTGGAAACACTCAATACTAAGTTTTATAATTGTAGACAAATATGAACCAATTAAAATTTCTGATATCCCATATATTTTCCTTCTAGACAATGGCCAACAACTGAGGAATCTTTTCTAAAATGATTACATATAAACCACTGATCTGAGTTAGACTAATAAACAAATTAAACATAAACATTGATTTACTTTTGTTGTGAAAAGTTTATTATATGTGATGATTCAAAAAGTGATACCAGCTACAGATACAGCATACAATATGTTTACTATAATTATGAAATGTTTAATACATGTAAGTAAATTATAATATAATTTTAATTATATTATTTTTTTAATAACAATTTTTACATCATGAAATAACTCCAGGGAGCATTTTGGTCAAGGGTTAAAATGTCATTCCCTGGCTTTTTTTTTTTTTTTTTTTTTTCAAAGCCATTTTCAACTGATGAAACTTAAAAAAAACAGATTCAGCGGTGATGCATTTAATAAGCTTTGTGTCCTCAAAATCCAAACATCAAGTCCACAGTATCAACATCGAATGGCGGGCTGCTCTAGTGAGTGAGTTTAGTGGTCAGAGGGAGTCCATGTGAAGAAGTCCATGCCACGCAGCTCCTCAGGCAGGTACTCCTGCTCCACAGGAGCGCTGAAGGCGGGATTGTACTTGTAGCCTTTGGCGTAGCCCAAGTTCTTCATTAGTCGTGTGGGGGCGTTGCGCAGGTGGAGCGGCACTGGGGGCAGGGGGCCCTTGTGGTTCCTCAGGCAGGCCTTCACGTTGTTGTAGGCTTTATAGACCTCCACCGACTTTGGTGCCCGGGCCAAGTACACAACACACTGGGCTAGAATGACCTACCCAGTGTGAGAATGTGGGAGAGAGAACAGAGGTGCGATAATGAGATTGAAGGAAAAGGCAGCAAAAACAAAATAAAAAAAAAATAATAATAATACAAAACGAAAAATTGAAGAGGGAGCATTGTGATGAGATAAAAAAATGAGATTAAAAAAAAAAAGAGATAAAACTTTCACACATTTTCTCTCAGACCATCAGACAGGCTTGTGCACTGTGCGGGCAATCAAAGCCCGTGTGCGCCAGACTCACCTCACACTCTGGCATGCCAATGAAGTGGCAGGCCTGGAAGGCAGACACAGCCTGAGGCAAGGCAGCGGGGTCAGCCAGCCCTGGGAGACACACAGAGAGACAGATAGGCAGACAGACAGACCGTGCCAATCAGACACACACAGAAGAAGAGAACAGAAGGATGAAGAGAAGAGAGGGTGCAAGGTAGGCCAGGGGAAAGAGACAGACGTGGGAACAAACACTTGGAGACATGCTGTACTGCACGGTCCCCAGCTCAAAGTCAAGGGCAAATACTGTGATAGTGTGGCACTGTGGCTGTCACTCAGTCAAGGTCTGACTGGAGGCTCTCCCTCAAACAGAAGACCCTTGCAGCTTGTTATCAGCTTAATATACTGTACACTGGTACCGTTTCCATGGCCACAGACCACTAGAAGGTAATGTATGTTTTTGCTATGGAGTCTATGGAGTTGCTCACACACCCACGTCTTCGCTGGCGAAGCGGACAAGCCTGCGTGCTACATAGAGCGGGTCCTCCCCTCCCTCCAGCATCCGGCCCAACCAGTAGAGGGCAGCATTCTCGTGGGAACCCCTCATAGACTTGTGCAGTGCAGAGATGCAGTTGTAGTGCTCCTCTCCTATAAAAAACATCAGCATGCACACACATACATAAGCATGCAAACCTAGATTGATAGAGCAAGTTCAGCGTACAGATTCAAGTACCTTAAATGCACACGAATGCTTCAGGGAAAGTGGCCACTTTGTTTTGAGAGACGTGTATAAGAAGACTATCCTCTGTATTAAATGATAAACAACTAGTTTTAAATCCTCAACAACTAGTTTTAAATGATAAATCATAAATAAATTATAAATAAAATACATCACTCCTGCTCGTTTAGGAACATGGCTTTACAAATTGTGTGGGGTTACAATGCTGTACAACGCTTGCATAACACCTGCAATGATGAAGCGAGAATAAATAATGACCTGTGAATGTCCTTCAAAGAGGCCGCCCTCCCTCAATTCATTAGTCATTCTTAAAAGGGATGTTTAAGCGGCATCTCTGAGGAGTTGGCACATGGCTTTGGAGTACAGTAAATCTCCCCTCTCGAGGCACAGCAGAACTCTTATATAATGTGGCCGTTTTTCATCTCCCAGTCCCAGCATCTGACAGCCGGTGATCCGTGGAGGGATGAACGTTAAGGCAGAGCCTCTCACAGCATGCCGGCAAACTCAACCGGTTCAACGTTGGTGATGACACACTGCCTTGTGGAAAGATCTTGATTGCACTTCCGAGCTCTTTAAAGATTTTCCCTTCTGTTTTTTTTTCCTTCCACTTTTGAAAAACCCGAGTATAAGGGGAAAAAATCTGAACACTTTTGGAAAAAAAAAAGATCTGTCTGTACAAGCCATTTTATAAGGAAATTTGCAGGAGGAAATGACAGGTCATTAAAAAGACTTGTGGCAGAGAGGTGGGAAGAGTAAAACAGACTTCTAAAATGTGTTCTTTGAGAGGAGGTGCTCTGAAAGAGAGTGAGAGGAGGGGAGGATGTACCGTATATTGTAGGCAATGCAGTTCAATCACCTACGGGGAGCCAGTGACCATTAGGAGAAAATGGATAAGGGGGTACTGAGGGCTGCTAAACGGACATACAAGCAAAGACTGTGTTCAACGTTACATTTCCAGATGGGCAATGATGAAATGTCTTGGATAATTTTGCATGACCGTTAATCTAGATCCAATGCAAAATCCCAAACAGCATAGATCAGCATTAGTGTGCTGTTGACATTGCTATTTTTGTTGTCTCTGGGGCATCTTGAGTTTGGCTAGTGGGGGGGCCCAAACAGGGCCTTTTGGCCCATGGAGACGTCATGCCAGCTGGTTGTCATTTGTTACGGGCTTGGCAGTGTAGGTCTCTTGTGGGTTAGGGTGCCTCCTTGTTACGACCGCATAAAGGATGGCTCCAAGGGGATCTCCTGACCGACTATCAAGTCATGAGTAAGTGAAAACAAACAAACAAACAAAAAAAACAGCAGCAGCAACAACAACTGATAACAGCACACATAAAGAAGTCAATAGCCTAGGGCTACTTTCAGGTTGAGCAAAATTGTCTATATTAAGAATGAATCGTTTTTCTTTCCGTTTTCACAACCCATTACAATTCCTCTGCCTTTCACAATAATAGAAAAAAAAATACATAGGATAATTTAGGTTTAGTATATATTAGATGTGTTTATGAAACAGTTTAATCATCAGGTGTTGTGCATAGACAGGTAACAACAAGTAATACTACACATTAACATAAGAAAATATACAACAAAACGTTACTAATGCACAATAAGTAACAAAGAACACACACACACACACACACACACACACACACACACACACAGCTCACCAGCTTTGTCATAGAGGATGTGAGACCTCTGGAGGCCCTCTTTGACATGCTCCTCTTGGATGAGGATACGTGTAGTATCTCCGCTAGGGTCAGACATGCCCACCCTATGGGCGGCTAGTCGGGCCTGGACTGCCAGTTGGAGGCCGTTGAGTCCAGCACGAGCATCGCCATCACATAGGTGGGATATGGTGTCCAGAGCCTTCTGCTCGATGTAAATCTGAGGCCTAAAAAAAAAACCCAACAACATACGAAGACATTTATACAATGACAAGATTATCATGCACTTGTATTTCTACTTGAAAGCTTTGAAGAGGTTGGTTTACAGCTGAAATAAACACACACACACACACATATATATTATATATATATATTCATTCTGTAAATTCAAAATCAACCATAAAAATAAAATGAAGAGAAAATGGTTATAATTAACAAACCTACTTTCTCCTTTAAATATGAGGTGGGACATCTGACAGCACTATCAGGTGATGTCCAGAGACACCGTGTTTTGAGGGCTTAGTTTATCGGGTTGACTAATTCCGTATAACAAATAACATCCTGACGAGAGATCAGTGTGCAACTCACGAGATAAAATACGGGTCACATGTTCAACCTATTTATCAGTCCAATCCAATCCAATCGCTTCCAGAAATTATTAATAATCGGATATATCTAATAAAAAGAGGGGTGACCTTTCAGGCAAGTCCTATTTAGACTTCTATTGCCCTCCTTTGCATGTGGATTTGATTGCCTTGGCATGGTCCGTGGGGGACTTATTCTATTACGCTGGTTAGGCACCGATAATTCTGACTGTGTCCACACCCTGTGTTAGCATAGAGCCGTGACTCAACACCTCTCTCACATTCTCTTGCCTCCGTACAAACTCTAGCATGGGGAACAGGATTGGGGCTTTTTGAAGGTTAAAAATTAGGGGTGGAAATCAAATATAACCGAGAACTGACTGCCTATATGACTGCAATTATAGGCCTTTGACTTCATCAAGCCTTCCAGGTCAGTTGACGCAGGCACTGAAAGTTAACGAAGTTTTGTTACTAAAATATTGTATAGCCTACCCAGTAAACAAAAAGACAAAAGGAATTGAAACAAATAAAGTGAATCAACATTAACACCAATATTGATAAAATTATATAAATTCCCATCCCTACCGACATGCTTTACTTGACAAAACCTTCTGAATACAAGGAAGCATGAAACACTAAAACCCAGTGTTCCTTCCAGGTGATTGTTTCCATCAGCGAAAAATCCAAAATGATAAATAATGTAATTAAGACCCTGTTTACACGTATTTAAACATATGTAAACGTTTGGAGGTTGTTTAATACATGCATTTGATACTATAATTGGATCACATGTTGGCAAAGTTAACTGTCCACAGATAATATCGTACGACCCAACTCGGTGATATACTCCACTTATATAATAAAACTAGTTTAGAAACTAGTTTTTAAACAAAGAAAACTGTAAATAAATCGACATTGAATGGAATCGAATTGGATTGGATCATGACCTTGTGGATAGGCATCAGATTGATTCAGCAAATCAGCATTGATAAACCCACAATATCTAAAACACAGAATGTTGACTTCTGACTAGCTATGACAGGACAAAATGGTTGTCTGTGGCCACTGTCTTGTCTGGCATTGATCATCAAAGAGAAGGAAGTTAGTCATTGTGATGTTCTTGATTCAGATGCTCTGTGAACTTGACAAGATGAGAAAGTTGGGTTCGACCTTATGTAAAGTTGCTTCTTACGGTCACATGATTGTATTTCTAAAACTATCCAACAAATGGTAAAACTCTAAACTGCTTTCTAAAACGATAAGGTACAAATATATACTTAGTTTCCATTATAGAATTCAAACAAACATAAAAAAAAAAAAACAAAAAAAAAAAAAAAAAAAAAAAAATAAAACCCCTCAGTATAAGAAAAAATGTCATGAAAAAGTCTTGGAAAGGTCAGAAATTTCATGTTATCCAGACCGTATACTCAATGCATCTACCAGATCTACTAAATCTAGGGCAGCTGGCTCGATATAAAGTCGTGTGAAGCGAGTATCGTCTAGTATCCAGTGTCATTGAGGTGTGATTAGTGGTAGATGATTCAAAAGTCCATCAGCGACCAAAAACAACTCACTCCGCTCAGCAGATTTTTCCTGACATGGAGCTGTGGTGAAGTGGCCGCTGCCAGGCCTGTTGCATGTGAGGATAAAGCCTGAGTGCTGTGAGGAGAACAGGATGTCCTGCTAAGCATCCAATGACCCCATGGAGCTCTGACAAAGTGAGAATGGCAGACAATCTGGAACTGTGCCATCCTCCCCGATCAATGTGGGTCATGGTCTGACACGTTCTCATCTCTCCTCCTCTGGTTCTCATTCTTCAGGCCTAATTGAAAGACTTGCACATTTACAATCTATATAAACACAACTGTCAAATTTCTCGCAGCATTCCTTGTCCTAGTGTCTTACTACCTGAAATCAGAGACTAACTGTCAGTTTACAGACTGTAATTAACATCTCGCCACATGGATAAGTGGACAACGTGATGTCATATCTGAGTCTTCAGTTCTGAAAGGAGACATTTTTTATATCTTGGCAAGTGTTGAGTTGCCATCCCATTAATTACTTTCTCCAGGACTGTGACTAATATCATCCTTTTGTTTTCTTATATTCAGCGAGGACTGAAAATAGGATAGTTTTGCCTTTTATATAGCAACAATGTGTTTACCAACATCCATTTTTAGTAGGTTAGGTTTACAAACCGAGATACAGTTTTATTAACCCTAAATTACATGAACACCTAAGTTTATTGTGATGTGCATCAGGGCTTTCTAAACATACACAGACAGCTGTGCTGCTCACACCAGATACATGCACCACCCATAAATACAGCTTAAATGGAGCCTCCAAGGTAATTTCACCCCTGATAAGACACAGTCAATGGATCAACACGAAATGCACATGTGTCTTACGATCCTGCTGTGTTTCTATTTAAGTGACTCCTTCATAAATCCTTACACTATATGGAAATATACCTCTGACCTTTGTCTACTGGAGTTCAGAATTCTAGATAGACATTTCAAACAACTTAGCTGATTGATTGTAAACATCAATCTAGTGAAAATGACTGGCAGTAAGGTTGGCGTCAGTCAATCAGGTTTTCATCCGATAGAATCAAATAGCAACCCCTAGAGATTCCTAGTACCTAGACTAGTTCTGAAACATCTGAATCTAGCTTAATACACCTAGGTTCAAAGTGTTTCTTGCAAGGCAAACTTCAGAATCTGAGACCAAATTTAAATATGTACTACTATTTTTTGTTGTACAGAATTTGTTGCATTTAATAAAATGCACCATTTAAAACGAATTCTGCACCAGGCCTTATGTAAATATTGTGTAATGTATAGATGAAGAACACAAGCATGAAATGAGCAGCAAGCCATTTACATTGAATGTGCTGACTGGCATTTGCATGTAATGCCTGCAAGTGACCTGCACTCCCAGATCATTAAATTTAAGCACCACTATCCCAGATTTGACCTTGTGCTGGTGGTCAGAGGCGCCAGCAAAGAGGGCAGTGTTTTGTGGACGTGTGCACGGAGGAAACAAATCTCACGGTCTCAGCTGGACTTGGGTCTGAACCTGTGCGAGCCAAAATGCCTGGCGCCTTAAGACACCGTCCATCTAGCTCCCGTGACAGTTGATAGGACTGTAAAATCTGATAGGGTGGCTGAAGTGCTGCCAGGAGCTGCCATTTTCTGCTGATGATCACTGGAAAATATCTGATAGGCCTGTCCATGTTTTGTTTGCTTCTATAAATTGTAATCCTGTGTTCAACATCTGCTGGAGTTGTTACTTGTGGCATGTGAGAATGTTTGTCTTTGCAAGAATGGTTTAAAAAAAAAAATCTAATTTTCAAACAATTAGATTGGCACAGTTATGTATGAAATATGGTCTAATATGTTGTGTTAGTGCAGTTGGCGCAGCATAAAAACATAATTCCATACTTCATATTTATATTTTACCTGTAAGTTTCTTAGAAACGTTTTACAAATGTGTAAGTGTGAATTACATGAGTGATGTGAATGTTCAAACATTTGTTAATGCAGATCTGTCTTATTACCAATGCTTTTTTTTTTTGTTTGGTTGCTAGAATCCTTCAAATGTTATATTATATTGCTAGTCAAGTGAATTTGTAGTTTTGTATTTTCTTTAATTCATTTCAGGTCACAACCCCATGCCTTGATACACATAGAATATCTAGTGTAGGTATATAATCCCGTATATTGTAATGCATATTTGCAACCAGTCAGTGCTGAAGGGCATAACAACAAAAGACAAAATCCAATACTGTGCTGTAAACAGCTTATTGGCTTCAGACTTGATGTACAATGACAAGAGTTTTAATCTTACAGGTACCAACCAAGGACAAGTAGGCCATAGTACTTTCCACCATTGTGGAATGATGATGGGAATACAACATCACCTGCTGATATCCCGCTGAGCGATGACAGCTTGTGACACAAAAGGAGAAAAGGTCACATGCTCATGGAAACCAAAAATGTACGTGATCTATTTTATGATTTATTTAAAATGAAAGGTGACGACAAAGAAAAATGTTTATTAATAATGCAGATTTAACTAAAAGAAAACAAAAATTCCACCAAATTCCACCATCCTGCCTGCAAATAAATGAAAATCTTCTTTGACATTAAAAAGTAAATTATCCACTAACACCTCGTTCCAGTTTTGGTCCCTGCATTTAAAAATATCCACTACTGTGGAACAATCAGGCAACCTCTTTTCATTTGAAACTCCATACCAGCTCCGATGACCTGTGTTTACCAGAAGAGGCTGCCATGAATGTGACAAGACTCTCAAGGCCTAGATTCGTCTCCTGCCAACACTTAGCCGCTTTCTCAGATACCCACTTCTCCCTCCTCCCTAGGGATGCCCTACTTATGGACAGAGATTTGGACAACTGTCAGCTGGCATAGCCAATCCCAACATCAACTGACTAATCAATAACCAAAATAAAGTTTAGGGGGGGGGGGGGGGGGCCTCAAGGGAGACACGTGAACCCCCTTGACCAATCAGAGGACAGACCGTACATCCACATGCCACGCGGCCTTACTAGAATTCCACACGCACCACAATAATAAGAGCGCATTCCCAGTGAAGGGGACATGTACACACACTTACTCAGACGGGTGCCCTGCAGAGTCTGAACGATCATCTTCTAAATCAACAGTTGACAGAGGCCGTATCCCAAGAGCATCCACGGCTCGCTTCAAGATTGAGCCCATCGCCTCCACGGACAAGCGCTCCAGCACTATCACGCGGCAGCGGCTCAACAAGGCGCTGTTCACCTGGAAGGAAGGGTTCTCGGTGGTTGCCCCAATCAGCGTGACCGTCCCGCATTCCACGTGAGGGAGGAAAGTGTCCTGTGCAGAGAGCAGGAGTTGCCATTAGAGAGGCCAGACAAGCGAGACGACAAGGAGGAGAGGGAGGACAGACGAGAGATGGGAGGAAAAGAGAAGAAGACAATAAGCATGCCCAAAGTGGCAAAATATCAGGGGTAAGTGCCACACCCAGAGAATAAACTGAACAATGAAAATCAGAGGCGACTTTATGAGGAAAAATAAGGAGGACTGCATTTGAAAATGCCTGCAAATGTAAACAATTTCCTGTTATCTGACATTTTTTTCTATTTGGTAGAATAGTAGGCAAACTGTACTTCAACTTATCTTTAATTTATAGCAGGTCCATATGTGACTACATGCACCGTACAGCATTTCTGTCTATGTATAAGAGGTCTGTTATAACCCCAGTCTGGGTTAGGGCAGCTATTTAAGGCTTCTGCACATATATCTTGTGAAAACAAAGAACCAAATCTGGGTTAAAAATATTCAGTGCATCTCTTACTCACAAATATTAGATAAGATTCCAAGAGGTCTAGGCTGAAATGGGCACAGGAGACCCAAGTGAACTACAGCTAGTGTAGTATTTCAGGCATTGTATTTGTGTATTTTTGGACTGCACTTTGACAAAGGCTTTGACCTTGCAAACACACAGTCCTGAATGCCTTGAATGTCCATTAGGGGATCCCTACGGAGTCCATCAATCTGCACTGACAAGGACTAAATAAAGTTCCCTTCTGGATTATTGACTTGCATTCTTGAAAAAGAAGCTGAGACATTTATATTACATTTTTACTAGTGTGGTCCACTGGCTGTAAGATTTTGTCTGTTTTCTGAATGCAATGAAACAATTTACATAAGATGCTTTATTTATAAATATATCTAAATTACAGATTCTGCAATCTACTGACAGCATAGTAATACATCAGAAACTCAACTAAAAAGGCATATATCTGTTGCCTAGAGGCCACACAATTTGAATTGGTCATTCATCTCAAGTGTCATAGTAGGTTACACATTTTAGGGGACATTGAAATCTGTTGTGTTTATGACACAAATTCAGTAGAAGAAATTATCTTATAAATAGTACGATTAATATCCTTGCAATGCCCATTTTTAGAAAAATACCTGTTTTCATACAGAGAAACTAGGTGTAGTTCACTCAGTTTATTGTTCAGTAAATCAACAATCAACAGTAATAATAAACTGAATTATGTTATGTTAAATATATTATATAACATGAATTAATTAGCAAAATTGGGTGTTACAATCTGGGTTACAATCCTACTTTACAACCTTTGCTGACCAGCTGATAACTGATTTGAGTTAAACACCAGCTAATCACATACCTGCTGAGATTTATTGAAACGGTGTATCTCATCGATGAAAAGAATGGTTTTCCTCTTGAAGAGACGGAGCTCATTCTGGGCCTGCTTAATGACCTCTCGCACCTCATTGGTGGATGTGCTGGTGGCAGAAAGTGTCACAAACCGCGCGGTTCCATTCTTTTTATTGGAGCTGGCAATAATATGAGCCAAGGTGGTCTGTGAGGAGAAAGTTTGAGAAAGAAGAAAAGGCATATTGTAAACAAAACCCAACATGTTGATGGCATTAGGTTACAACAACAGGTTACTTTGCCAGACAACAAAATGTGGAAAATGTTAATGTTTATGATTAAAAGGAATCTAACAAGGTACATAAATGACCATGATTCTTTAAATAAGCTACTAAACTAGATTTAGCCAAAACAGCAAAATAGGTTTTATTCTCCAGTCATACAGTATATCCTTCATGTACTGTAGGTCTTACTGACATTAGCACTCTATTAATCTAAATTTCAGACTTGAAATTGGGCCTCTTGCATTTACAATGAGTTCACAATGTAAATCTTTATGAATATGTGTGTGTGTGTGTGTGGGCGTGTAACAAAACCAAAACTTTAGGCAGTTTGGGCACTAACATAGAACCAAGGAGAAGTGACAAGGTTATTTTCTTTAAAGCCATACACGTGTCATGAGAGCACAAGTGGCATGAAAAGTTCCTTGTTTTGTGATGCCAATTTGTTGTATGGGTGAGTTTCACATTCCATGGCAGCTGTGAGATCTTGCCTATGATCAAGCCTACAAACTGTCAACACTTACTGCTAGTGTTTCACAAAGCACGCTTAGAAGTCTGTGGCATGCCAAGGCCTTTCCAGATCTAACAAGTGGAGTCACATTAAGAGCAGTCAGACTGTGCTTTATTACAAACTAACTTTAGCAATTTAGTAGCAATAGTTCTGTTTAGCTGAGTGCAGTCCATTTCTCTCTCAATTTGTGCACATTTTAAAAGGTACAATGTGCTAAAATTGCTACACATTGTAGATCTACCTTTAAAGACAACTGTTAGAGAAGGAACGTATCTCTACAGCCTACGCTACAAAAGCAGGATTTTTTTTTTTTTTTTTTTTTTTTAAAGCCTTTAAAAAAATACAAAAATCAGGCTGAGTATGTCAGAGCTTTAAGTTGAAATAGCCTACACAGGAAAACAAGGCTTGTTCTTCATTTGGTTACCTTTCCACACCCAGGCGGTCCCCAAAGTATGAGTGATGGAATCTCCTGAGAATGAAGGAGTGACCGAAGCAATGTGTGCTCTCCTAAAACTTGTTTTTGGCCGAAATACTCCTCAAGAGTGGTAGGTCGCAGTTTCTCTGCCAATGGCTTGCTACCACTGAGTAACGTTAAAGAAGTACTAATTTCTAATTTTATGCCCAATGGCTTTGAGGGACCGCTGTTCTGTTTAGAGGAATTACTTTCATCACTTCCTTTGTGTTCTTCGTTCTGATCCACATCATCCGCGTTACAACTCGGACTTTTAATGTTAACTTTAGAGCAGGAGTTCGATTTGCTACCCAAACCCGATATTTTATGTTTATGCTGGAACACTGAAAACATTGGCGCCGAACGATTCGACTTCATTTCACTTTCCGCTGATGTGACAGTTGAGCTAGAAGAAAAGTCGTTGGTCGTGCGAGATTTTTTGGAAGGTGGTTCGTCGACGCCGACAGGTGACAAAATGGGATTATCATTTTCAGTCAGACACTTGTCTAAGTGCGCGTTGATAGTGGCAGGTTGAAATTCTCTTGCGCACACGGGACACTGCACTGGACCATCCACATTGTCGGCCATGATTCATTTAACGCGCCGCAATATCCTATGACCCTGGATGTTATTAGGTAACCCGGTAGAAATATTTAAAGGGATTTTGGGTTATGCGCTTTGTCCTATAGATTTGAAGTTTAAAAATTATGACATGCAAGGTATAAGTACTATTTTTATGTTACAAACAAACGAAAACATTTAAAAGTTCAGAGGGCCAGTTTGGGGCATTCTGGGTTCTGTAGTCTCCCTAATAATGTTTCTTAGTTTTGCTGATTGATTACATTTAAGAACGTTTTAAGAGGTTAATCATTTATAATGGGCTATTGGAGTAGGCTAGTCTAAGCAGGTTAATATTAGGGCACCAATAGACTATAGGTCATCATAAGCCCTGATATAAATTATGACAATGGTCAGTAGCGCACAGATTTAAAACCTTTAGTCCATGAAATTAGGCTCATTTTGATAAACTTTGATAAACATTGTTATTGTTGTTTTTGCTTGATGTGTTTTTAGGCTGATAATACAATTCAAATATTATATTATAGAGGTAGGCTAATTGTTGTGTTTTAGGGATGCATTTGTGTACTCCTATTTCTCATTTTAATCTTATGTAATTTAAATACTTTAGGATTACTTTACACATGTTAATTATCACACCCAACTGTCATGTCTTTCTAGCTCGCAGAAGCAGCCTCATCATGAGCAGCAAGTTGAGATAACCCCGCCAAGAAAGTGCAGGAGTCCAGGTGACATGTCACCCCCCAATAAGGTGGCCCGACTGAGGTCTGACTCCGGGAGTCTCGGCAAACTGGCTTTCTTCCATTACTTGGAGAGGGTGGTGACCATGCGTTGCTTCTGGGAGTTAAAGCATATTGAGCTAGAGAGACTTGACGGCTTTGAAGAGGTAGGTTGACCAAATACAATGCCTTTAATAGACTAGAGAGACACAATACAACGTGCTGCCTTTCATTGTTTTCTCCAACACACAGACACACTTGTACTTCCACAGACCAGTAAACAGGGCCTTACTCCTATTAAAAATTCTCTGGCCTTACCTTATGTGAAGTTGTAGTCGTCTTACGCCACCTTGTGGGGGACAATATAATAGCAGACCTCTTAAGTCATAATCCACAAGGGGGAGCCCCTTCTCATCAGACACTACAACCATGTACAGCAGCAAGAGTTACTGTATTACACTCTGTGTATAAATCAGGCAATAGTCATTGGCTGAATTCCAATGCCACAGTGGTATGCTGATGACGATTAGTTTTTTGATTTCTGACATTTACGAGTTTTTGTAGCTACTAGATGGCTGTTAGCACCTAGAGCCATGCATTTCACTTTTGTGCAGAGTGTAAAAGTCCTTGCAAATTTAGTAGAATTTCATATCATGCACATTTTTAAATAATATGATGAATCTCTCTGTGAACCATATTTATTTATTTATACAGGAAATATTAGGTGTGATATGTACTGGTAATCCAAGATCTCAGAGCATTAGTGAAGCATCTCTCCCTGCTGACAGGACACTTCAGGTGGTAACTGATCATTCACTTGTTGGGATATCTCAACATTAGATCTTCACATGTCTCAAAATAGTGCCCTTCTAATCCCCCGGTTTAGCAAGTCTTAGTAAAAGTGATTTTTCATTTTTCATTCATTTTAACAGATATCAAACTGTCAGTGTCATCTGCCATTCACTACTGAGTGACACTGTATTACCCATGAGATGCAATTATTATTAATAACAGGCACCAAAAAGGTGAGAGGACTTGGATGATTTGGAGGATAGCTTCATTACCCAGCGTGTATTGCAGGGCTGGCTGGGCATGGGTGGGCTGCTGAAGCACTATTCCCTAGCTTCTTAAGGTTTCTGCTATGTAGCTTGATTGGTATCCTCTTTATGTAAGTCGCTTTGGATAAAAGTGTCTGCTAAATGCATAAATGTAATGTAATGTAATGAAGCAGGCGAGCCATGGAGTGTGAGGGTGCATATGGTTTTGAGTCACTGCTCCTTTAGCACCTGTCACTCCTGTCACGGGGACAAGTGCCCCTGTCCTTCTGGCCCTCAATGGCTCTAATGGAGCTCAGAGTGGAGGGGGTGTGAGGGGATGTCATGAAGGGTGTGTGTGTTTTTGGCCAGTGCACACACACACAGACACACACATACACAGCCACACATACACAAACACATATACACCCACCCACCATAATGAACACGTGCCCGTCCTCTCGTTCTCTTTCACTTGACCTATGTTGATACCAGCCAGCCCTCTGCTCAGCCTCTCGGAGAGTAGACTCTCCCAGGGCTATTCCCAAGACCAAAGCGTGGCAGTTAGAAAAAGACAAAAGAAATCTGCAGTCATGGACAGCTTTTTCAAGGCCAGGGACATTTGGATAGTTAGCGGCGTGTGCCTAGTGGCCTCCTTCCTCTGGAGCCGGCTCTGGGATTTACTCTCATATCGGAGGAAAGGGAGAGGCTCCTCGTCCGCTGATGCAAAGGTAGGCAGTCTCACAGGTATTAGCACAGGGAGAAGAGGGAGTTGCAATTACTGGCGACTCTGTCAAATGCAATACACAGATGAACAATTAGAAATTCAGTATTTATCACAATGATATTATTATGTATTGACATAGTTGTGACAAAAAATAGACGTGAAGGTTTGCTGCCTAATTTGTGGTATTTCATGTAGACAGTGTTTTGGAGTGTCTAACACAAAACAAGCCAATGGATAAGATGTGTTTTTAAGATGTTCAAACTTGAATTGAAATCTGGTGTAAAGTTTTAAGGATGGGAAAAATGAATTTAGGACAGACCCTGTTTTACTTCAAAAGTTTACTTCAAAGTTGGTGCTGGTGGCATGAGAGGCTGGGTGTGAGACAAAAATCCTCTAAGGTCTTTGCAAACATGCAAGAAGTTATAAGCTACATGTTCAAGTGAATGAGGCAAGTAAAAGCTGTCAGCGCCTTAGGGACCTGAGGGAATGCCAAGGGTGCATGAAACGAGACCCTGCAGCCAAAAGCTAAATCTGACAGTGAGATGTTTCAGCAGCTTTATTTTATTCTCACAAACAGCTCACCCCTGAGTCTCTTGGTCCGTCCCAATTTAAAAAGAGCTTCATGGGAAACAGAAGGCTCCCCTTGGTGAAGAAGACAACAATGTCCATCATGTGTTTAGTTGGTGCCAGATTTCTTCCCAGAGGGTGGAAATAATGTGAGAAGCGTGTGGATTGTTGGAGTGTGTCCCCTGTGATGTAATACCCACAGGGAGAGTGACGGGATTCTTTTGAATGGGATAGTCAGATGACACTGTATTTTACAGGATCATATACGCCACACAGCATGTTGATGGTACAGTGCATCTGTACCACAGAGTATGTTTAAGATAACATACCCTGTGATCAGCTGGTGACGGCAAAGAACTACAGAAACAAAATACAATAAAGAACAATGCTAAAAACAAGTGCCTCTTTGTATAGATTTGCTGGAATAGTGTTTTGCTCGATCATAGCCACACTTTTCACATTAAAGAGTCAGAATTATTAGATGCGAGAATGGGGCTAAGGAGTGACATTAGAACAGTTTAATTTAATGACTGATCAACCATTAAACTCGATCACATCCACTGAATACTGATGTATTTCATTAATAAACCTTCATCAAAGGATCACACATTTTGACCACCTGCCATGATTTTGAAAACAAACAGCCATTTTTTTTCCTCCTGTATCTACCAATCACCTGTGTTCTGATGACTGACAGCTGTCGACTGCTACTTGTCGATCTCAAAAGACACTATACGGTTAATTAATAACATGATGCACAGGCTGCACAGTCCACCTCCCCTTCGGAAACCTTTGGGAACACATGCCCACTTCATAATATTACACTGACCACTTTTAGCGGGTATCATAATGAAAAGACTTGGCCCCAGACTTGGAATCCTCCCTTCCATGTCATTCCCGTCAGTGCCCGCCACTAGTGGGTAGTTAATGTCAGTCAGGTAGACAAGCATCTGTCTGCACCTCACATGCCTCATCACGCAGCTTTATACTTTTACAACACACTGACAAGGGCTATGATGACAACCACATAGCCTATTTATTGAACTTATAAAAATATAGGCATTGAGAGCCACCCCCCGCCCCCCCCCCCCACACACACACACATACTCACAGCTCATGTATTTTTTCAACAAGTGTTGAAAAGAAACTTGGAATTGCGTTATAGCTTTCTCTTGTGTCTCGTCGGGCACTTGTGTCATTATGTCTCTATGTTTAGTCTGGACAAAGACACAGGAGGTGTCTCTTTTCAGCCCTTCTGCCATTGCCACCAGCACAATGGCGTGTTGGGAAGGTCAAAAGGAGTTAGCAGTAGTCATGCATGGCACATGTAAGAAGTTACCACAACAAAGATACACAAAAGCAGGCATCATGAGGTTTGTATGTGAAGATTCATGTTTGCGATTTTCGAATTGAATTGTAGAGTGTAAATTATGCAAGTGTACAGGCAATTTGAGCAAACTGACATTGTCTATAACTGAAGTGGTTTATAGCCTAGACATACCTTAGCTGTAGCAAATGACTGCTATGTGAATATGTCTAGAAACGAACCGTAAGGCCTCAGTAGCTGTTCCCCCTAAGTTTGGTTGGACAATTCATTTCACTCTACCCCAGAAAAAAGCCTGGTCTGGAAGCCTGTACTGTACAACCACTTATTTGCATGTCAGTCTGCTCCTTCACACACCAAACTTCCCTCCTTAATTTCATATGGACTTTGAGTGTTTCTGTGTTTTTGGACCATTATCTGCCTCTGCTCAACATTTGTAAGAGACCATGAGGCCAACAATTGTTCTCAGAAGGTCATTTACATGTCCCTGTTGGCAAAGGGTTATTTGCCTTATAAACAGGCCTTGCCACATCAACTCACACGAGGTAAGCCATCAGCTTATCTAGCAGGACATTTGGTACAAAAGACAAATGTCAAACCTAATTGAATAAGCCAGCAAAGGCTGCCTCTGGTTGATACAGTAACCCTACACCACAAATAATCTCGTAATCATTTGAAGAACCCCCCCCGAGGATAGCCATTCTCACTGTCATTTACATTAGACGCCTGACTTTGTGGCATTTTAAGAGTTAATGCTCAGTATTACGCTGCCGACAGCAGTCATGGCTTATTAGTATTCCTATGGCTTTCCCAGAGCATTTTGGGATCAGTTCTCTTGCGTAATACCTTCCTGTTACGGGGCAGGAGAAAGTGACTGAGTGGAGTTTGGGAGTTTTGTGTGCTCTGTCTGCATATATTATTATGTCTGTAGCATGATTGAGTGCTCTCCTATAAATAAGTCCGCAGCTTTCACTGTCTTTCTTGTTGGGGGGTGGCAATCATTGAGGGGCCATGGAGATTTAGTGGTTGTGTAATGCCTTTGGTGAGCTATCAATCATGTTGCACAGTGGGTTGTTTTTTTGGCATGCATCTTCGTGATTGTCAGGGAACACTGCAAACAGGCTTTGGACGGCTTGACTGTTATGCCGTTCATGAGAGGATAGGACTGCCATGGTGAAGAGGGAATCTATTCATGTCCAGCGAGAGATACAAAGGGGAAAGGCTTACCATTATGCGCCCACAGCCCTTCTCTCCTGCCTGATCTTTTGATTTTATTAGAGGATTAAGATTTGGACTTCGCTGGCATTTTAATCAACAGATCCTCAGAGCCAAACACCTGATTGTTCACACAAATGCTCCTGTGTTGTATTGGGGCTTAATAAGCTTGTGCTTCTTCTTATAGAATTGTACAGTATGGGTGATGGATGTCATTTGCAAGAAGACATCACACAAAATATTGGGTGTCAGAAGGCCCTCAAGCTCGATGAATCTATTGTGACAAACCTTTGGTAAATTGACAATGCTTGTTTGTGTGCAATAGACTAGAATCTGTTTTCTGACAGAACAAAAGAGGCGAAGACGCCTTTCAACTTTGCTGCAGATGTCACCCAGAGGTGAATTAGAAGGAACACAACGATGACGCACAAATGAAACCGCTGAATATCCTCAGGGATCACAAGTCTTCCCTGGTGGTTAGAAAAGGCAGTGCAAAGGCCTTGGCGCAAGGCCCCATCTGTTCTGTGCCCTACTTGGGCGCAAATGTGAAAAGTGCATGTCAGTACACACACCATCTTCCTCTGTGTGAGCTAGGACAGAATTCTGTTTTGTTGTAGTCAAGGCAAAGTGTGACGCTGCCCCCTAGAGGAAGGCCCTGACTTTCTCAAAGCCTAGAAAAGTGAAAAATAGATGAGATGCATCCGCTGCTCATGTGCAGATGAGTGAATGTGAACTCATTTTAAGAGCTACTCAGTGAACTACTCCATTCATGTTTATGTTTATAATAGTTGTCATATTTCTAAGAGGTTAACAGATCTGCGCAGATCAAGCATTATGACAATTACAGTCAAATCAGTTACAGCTATGATTTTTTAGCACGAATGTGAATAAAGATACAGCAGGCTAATTTCTTGAATAAAAGCACATCATGTGTAAACCTTATTAAAGATGTATCAAACCATGTATTAGCCTCACTGATATATTGACCTTAGTAAGCTTGATGTTACATTAAGTTAGATAGATAGATAAATAGATAGATAGATAGATAGATAGATACTTTATTGATCCCCAAGGGGAAATTCAAGAAATTCATTATACGTATGTTCAGAAGCACACCTTGATTTCATGACATGATGAGAAGAAATTCTTTCCCATGATAGCCCCCACCTGTGTATTTACCTCATAGATAATAATATTGTCAGTTAACTCTGGAATTGATGGTACCAGCCATGGAGTGAACTTTCACACAGGAAGACATGTTGACGACATACGAATGAAAGTATGCGTAAATCAAAACAATCTGGCATATAAAACTGTACAGGCAGGCAGGTACTGTATGAGTGGCTTATTAGGGCTGTACTGGTGAGGCGTCGTTAGTCATCTTCTGAGGCGCACAGACAGCGCTGGGATCTCTCGCTGTGTCCTTTTTCCATTCCTCATTCAGCATCTGTCATTCTGACACTATTAATATATGTGTCTAAGCTTTCCCTATGGAACATGACACATCTTGTCTAGTCCCCTTATGTATGGATACAGCCAATACCACCTGATCCCTTGCATTTATCAGTTCTAAATACATAACTAACAAAATAAGATATATTTGCCCTAAATAAATGGTACGTATCATTAACAATTTGTACCACTTTACATATTTTCATTACACATTTAGTGTGTAATGAAAATACTCACATCATCTATAAAACTTTATAGATGATGATGTGAGATTATGGCATGGGCCAAGACCAATGAATGAATTAATTTAATTTAATGAATTTGATTTAATGTTAACAGTTAACATTTTGAGTTTGAAATACATTACATTTATGTATTGAGACTTGTCCCAAATTCCTCTCATGGGCTATTCATACCTATCTAATGAGTTAATGAATTTTAATAGAATGAAATTACTATTTTTACATTAAAATTTACATTTAGAATGTATAGCACGTTCAAAAATGGTTTTGTTGAGATCTCTGTGATCTTGAATAGGCTATTTTGATCAGAAATAATTATTCAGAACAATCAATTATTAAGCGTTGAAAGGAAAATTCATTACATTTGAGAAGATCATGTAGAAATGTTGGTTCTTTCTCCTCTGACAAATGAACATAATAGAGCAAGCCTCTTACGTTTTGAGGGTGATCATCTCTTGGGTCAGGTATGGCTCTGACTTGGGTTAAACCACAGTGCCACCTACTGTTTAAGGTATGCAATGTGAAAGTGAACAGGTCTGTCCCTCTGTAAACACAAAGCCAGTCTTATTCATTTTCTTGTAGCTTTAGAAGACCTGTTTGATGATTACAGAAAAGTGTAACAGTAACGGGACAGCTGGCATTGTTCCACTTATTGGTCAGTGCTATAGATGCAGTTGAACAACACTCTCTTACTTAAAGGGATAGTTTGGTTTTTAACACATTAAGCCCCTTTCACAGGTTGTCTAAAATGCAATAAAGTGTTTGACATCGAAATTTTGACAATTGCTTCTGTCTCGGCTATTTGGGAAATGTAGAATCGCCTCTGGCTGCCTTCAAAATGGCTAGCAATGGGCATGTGTTGTTTCCATCCTTAAAACACTGGTTTTAAAAAAGTGCCACTCACCAAGTGGTTAGTGGTGCTCAATGATGTTCCAAAACATGTATCGTAGCGAAATAAAGCTTCAGTCATGTTTTATTTGGCACTTTGTTTATATGAAGGAGCAAATAGATCCCTGTGGGACTTACAAAATGGCAAATAAAACATGACAGAAACTGTATTTTGCTACGATACTTGGGTTGGAACATCAGCAAACGCCACTAATCACTCCATGAGTAGCATTTTTTTTTAAACCAGTGTTTTAAGGATAGAAACAACACATGCCCATTGCTAGCCATTTTAAAGGCAGACAGAGGCGATTCTATATTTCCCAAATAGCCGAGACAGGAGCAATCATCAAGATTTTGATGTCAACCACTTTATTTCATTTTAGACAACCTGTGAAAGGGGCTCAATGTGTAAAAAACCGAACTATCCCTTTAATGAATCAACTGAACTGTTACGTGGCTCCTCCACTTCCAAGTCATCCGCTGAGTGCGCTTTTTGCTCCTCGACATGGCTCTGAAAAAACTGTGAACAAGCTCTAGACACTAACTAGTTAGTGTCACTACATCACACAATGTATGCAGTGTGTTGTAGTTGTCTATACCCGGAGCCCTGAAGCCGGCCTGGAAGAGAGGGGGAGCCAGATGAGCGGATGCAGCAAACCGAGTTTCATTTCTTGGCTGCGGCGCAAATGCGCCCACCCTCTCCGTTCCCTCCACACACACTTCTCTTGTGGTCAGGGGGGTGGCATGAACTGGCAGCCGGATTAGTAGTGGGAATAGATGGAACACAACACAGGGGCACACGACCCCAGACTGCCTGAGGACAGAGTGTCCCATTAAGGTTGAAGGGCGGGGGTGGTGTATGGTGTGTGTGCTGAGAAGGGGGGCGCATGTGATGAGAGCCAGGCGTGAGTGGCAAATTACACCTCTCTAATCACTGCTTCTGATAATAAGAAGCCCTCAAATCATTTTGACATCTTCTGTGACATTTATTGCACAACATCATATGTCCAAGCCTGTACGGTATTACCAAAGAAGACTCCAAGAAGGTCTGAATGCGAAGTAGTGTAATTGTGCCGGTTTAGTCAATCTGTTAAATGTTGGGTCAAATGAGTTAAGTAAACTAGTTAAAAGGTCTCTTTAGATTTGACTGTAAATAAGAATAAAGCTAACGGAAAAAAATGTGTAAACTCATTAATTTAGTTAAGTAAACATGTCTCTTTTGTTTACTATAAAAGAGGCTAGCTATGTTTTCTTAAGTCAATTAAGTCCCTTTCAAATTAAGTCCATATCGACATAGTCCATATCCTGATATCATAATATGTAATTGTAATGATTAGTGCCTTTACTTTTTTGTTGTTTTAGAAGGCACCACAGACAATGTTATGATAAATCTACCCCGTGTGTGCACCTTATTTTTTATTTGGCTCACCCTGGAGGTCTATTCTTTCCAGTAGCTCTCCCCTGAGCTGTTTCTATTCCTGCCGTGCGAGTCCTCCTGTGCATATCTGTTACTAACTACAGTCTCTTAGCTTGCCAAAGAACAGACTGTTCTTAGCCATCAGCACTCACACGTTCAATATTATCAGTTCACAGAGGGCAAGACGTCCCTGACGTTTTAGGTAGGCCAGAGTGTGACCATAGTATATCTGGATTTTGATTACATGATGCAATATATACGTCCCATATATGGGCGGGTGTGCCTTAGTAAGTGGGAGAAAGTGGAGGTGGCAAAGGTCTTTTATGGAACTAAATTAGCTTTTTTTGCTGTAACAGTAGCAGTTATTTGAAAGGGAATTGGTGTGACAATGTTGGCGCTCTCGCCCGAGTGTGTGGTGTCAGCTGGGGACAGAGTTTTTACGGCTGCCACGACACTATGCGTCTGTGACGTGCAGCGAGTGCCCACTTGGCAGGTGAAGGCTGTATACCAAGACCCTGGCAGGACCCGGCTGCATGTCTTAGTATGGGCTCACGGGCTGCAATTACTCAGGTTTCCGTGCAAGGTGCCAGTGGTACAAATTCAATATGGGGTTTATGTAATGTTACAAGCATGCATGGACGCTTGTTTACACCAGGGTTTATGTTTTTGTTGTGTTAAAGGTACAGTACGGCAACCTGTTTTGTGTAAAGAGCATTGAATTATTAAAGTGAGAGTTTGGGGCTGACATACAGTATATAAACAAGTCTACTGTAGGTGTAAACATAGCACTGTAATAAATAATTGACGATAAAAACAAATAAAAAATAGCATACTCATATCACTATCCTTTTGTTATTAATGAAAACCCTCATTGTTTGAAAATTCACACCATAACCAGTACATTTTATGACATATTTTTACTCTATGCATGCAAGTGTGTATGTATAGTGACTGTGTGTTGTACGTCACGTTGTGTCATGTACGTTTCTGATTTTTCTTAGTGGTCCAGACAACTTATTTAATTTTCCTCTCCTGAGTGGTCTGACATGTAGTGTACACCGGCTTTGTGCATGGTTTCCGAGTTGACACGGTTAGAATGGAATGACCTGCGTGGCAGACGTCCACATTGCTGCTCTGTCATCTCCTGGTGTTTGGGGACAGGTGTGCCAGTTTGCTCCTCGTCTCTGTCCCATTTGTCTTGGTGCCTTGACACAGTCACCTGTCCACTCCACTTGCTCACATCATCAAAGAAAAGAAGATAAAATCCATTTTTTAAATTCCATTTTTGATTAGGGTTTCTTCGTGCAGACTATGGTTAGCCGTTCCCAAGTATCAACCAGAGGGGCAAAGAGTTTGGGGAGAAGCTGTGCCACCCAACCATCTCCCGTGACCAATACCACTTGGCTGTGCTGCTCAGTCGGCGTGTGCAGAGGGCTGTGCTATTCTTGGTTGACTGGCAACAGCTCAGGTTGCAAGCAGTGGCCTCTTTTGTCGACAACATATTTTAAAACAGCCTCAGCTTTACTTCGGGGACTCAGCAAGGCCGGTCCATAAAAATAGTACAGATGGTTAAAAAAAACATTGGGGCAAAGAGGATTTTATGTCGAGGGCGGATAAACACACATATGTACACAAGAATTTGTACGCCCATGGCGCAGGCTCTCAGTCACAAGTGCCAGACATATTATTGGAAATATGAAACAGTACTTTACAGGGAGTTTTTTCCTTTCCTGTGTCTTGAGTCAGTGATGGTCTGCGTTCATACAGTTTGTGTCCTGATATTTGGTGTTGATTAGAACCGCACGTGTCACAGAAGCTCTGTCTGTCCATTTAAGCATATTTACATGCTTCTGTGTTACATGCAGAGTGCTGCGGCTCCAATTTCAGGACCTAAGTTAAAATTGATCCGTAACTTTCCTAACTTGAGTTAGCTTCTACTAGGGATTTCTGTGAATGTGTTTGTAAAGAGCGTGACTGAATAAATCACCGCTGCCATGTTTCTCATGTTTCTGCTTAAGAGCCCGGCAATTCTGGAGTGAGTCTAAACTAGGGTGCAGAGCAAAATGACTTTCCCTATGTCACAAGTGGGTGCACTGGGCACACACACGACAGCAAGGGGACTTCCACAGCAAGGTGGCAGTCTACTGTCGCGATGAGGACACAAATATCGGGATGGTATTTGAACTAGTATCTGATCTTGGCACATCCTTTGTGTCTGTTGACAGGAATCCAGATACAGCTGCACCTATGTTCCCTGCTCGTGGTACTGGTTTGATATTTTTTTTATCAAGGATGAATTATTATTGCAGCACTGGTAGACCTCTTCTCCTCAGCCCTTCCCCAACACATCAGCACCTGTCTGTTCCTTCCTGTGTGAACAAAACCCTGTGCTGCCAGGAGGCATACCAGTAGAAAGCTTTTGCAAGAATGTTTACTTATCAGCAGTTAGTATTTTTAAATATAAGGTTGCATGTTCAGAGAAACTTGTGTCATGCTAAGGTTTCTTTTTCCATACATACATTTAAAGAAGTTTATTGGAAAGTGTGTGTGTGTTTGTGTGTGTGTGTGTGTGTGTGTGTGTGCGTCACCAAGACCCTTTGACACCTGGCCAGTGGGTGTCTGCCATGGGGTTAGCATTTAAGGCGTCTCATATGTCACGCAAGCTCGCCTGCCAAACCCTCCTCCCTCCCTCCCCCCTTCCCCCTTCCCCTCCCACCGCCTCTGCCATTCCAGTGCTGACGCATGGGCTCCCTGTTACATTTAGGGAGGCCGGCCTCTTCTATTCTTAATGTCATCTTCTCTTTGGAGAGGTGGACAGTTGAATGGAGGGTGAAAGAAGGTGAGACTCCTCAAACAACAGGAAAAACTTGTCAATGTCTTAATTTGCTTTCTGGAGTTGGATTTTGTGAATCCATAGAGCTGGCGGCAGCTGGTCTTGAAGTGTGTCCGTCGCTTTTTGCGGACATCTCTTGAAGTTATTTCCTTGTCACACTTTGGACTGTTTGAACTATTGGTCGTTACCATGAGTACTACAGGAGCCAACACGGGCATTGACTTCATACAGGCCCGGATTGAGACCTTGAGCAGCAAAATGGATCATATCATCACCATCCAGGAGAAGGTCCTCAATCGACTGGACGGCATGTCACAGGACATCAACGGCATCGAGAAAGATGTTGAGACTCTGAAGGTGGACAAAGAGGAGATCCATTTGCCTCCACTGGCACGTGATCCATCTCAGGTACCCGCCATGACGGAGATTTGTCAGGAGATGAGCAGCATCATGTCGGTAGTAAGCGAGCGGTCGGAGCAACAGGCCAAGAAGTTAGATGGGATGGAGAAGCTGGTGCTTAGCATCCAACAAGTCATCAGCGTCATCGGTGAGACTGTGAAGAATTCCAAAGTCATGGAGCTCATTTGCAAAAAACCAGGGGCACGCAAGAACAAAGTGATTTCTACTCCTTTCTCTAAGGGCAAGGAAAGTAAGAGCAAGCAAACCAGTGCCACCAAGAAACCAGAGAAGGTGAGTTAGGCACCTGTCTGTGTATTCATCCTACAAGAAAGCTGTTTATCTTTATCAGCATTTTAAAACGGTTGTTTCTATAAGAAAATGTGTTTCTATAGGAATTTGTCTCATCACTCTTTAAACATTACAGAATCAAAACTGGGGATGGTAATGAGCACTTCTACCTTAAACAAAAATGTATTATTTGCATCAACTACAAAGCCTGCCATAAAATCGCCTGTAGTAGTTTAGCTTGTTGTGTTGAAGGGAGTAAAGATAATTTTTTTTGTTAAATGAAATCCCCCATGATATTCTTAATAGAATTAACTTGAAAGCAGATCCATTGATCCATTAATGCTGCCACGTACAGTACGTATTTATGTATGTGTGTGTATGATTGGATGATTGAAGTCAGACTCTTCAGACAAAGACAGTTCAGTTGTTGGAAACTGCACTTCCAGTTATTTGACATGGTGACCCTGCTGACTGTTTGCCACAGCACCCCCCTTTGATGGAGGCATTTTGAGCATGCTTAAGACCTTTGTCCCCAGTTTCACAAATTGCCTCTAAACAGGGTAATGACTTTGGCATCCCCCTTGAGGTCTCTCGAAGGAATGAAGGGGACAGCATGAGGACAGGCAATGGAATCTAAAAATGCTCCTTTGGGAGTTTGTGACACATTCCAGTGGAGGGTGGAGGTTGGGACTTTCCTTCCTCCTTGAGAGTGTTGGCGATACTATTGATGAGTCAACCTATCTGCCCCTCTCCCTCTGTACCTCTCTCTCTCTCTTTTTCGGCTTTATCATTCTCAATTCCTATATTCCTGAGTGATTGTAATTGTAGCCGATGTGAATGTACACATTTTAACTGATCCGGCTGCAAGGACTTGTGCTCATTAGCAGTGAATGCACGTCTAAGCAAAACTTTTCCTTACTTAAATTATGGGTGTCATGGTTCTGTGTCCAACAGCTAATGATTTATGTGGCGTTGTAAAATGTGACCGCCAACTGCTGCATGCTAATTTTACAGTGTGTACCCTAGGGGTTTAGATCTGAGCAGCTCAAAATAAGAGCTTGATGGACGATCTTGGCACAAGTGACTTTTCAATGTAATTTATAAATCAAATTCAGCCTGCGTCACTACCAGCACATACATCTCTCTTCTTTCATTCTATCTCTCTCTCTCTTTTCTCACAAACATACACAGTAAATGTACAGTATATATCTATATATAGCCCACATCTATGTTGTACAGTAATGCTGTATGCACTATGCCTTACTGCCTGTTCAAATGCTATGAGCTTGTCAGTTAAACCTTCAACTTCTGTTTCTGGAGCTGTTCATCCCAGCAGAATGCCACTGAACCACAGCCTGGCAGAAAGGTGTGGGCTAATGCCTAGTCACAGGCCGCCACCTGTCTGCACTCTGGGTGGTGAAGTCAGATCCTCAGTGGTTCAACTGTAGTTATCATCACCCTCTATGACCAGTACGCTCTGGAATGGTGTGCATACTTTGAATAGGAGACAGGAAGTCAAGAGAAGAAGTACAAATTACATTGTTTACATATCTTTGATAAAAAAAGTCATTTGTAAAAACATCAACAAGTTCAAGTGGGGCTGTTTTTACTTCAGTGCCTTGTGCTATCTAATCACCATACTTCTTTACCATGGCAGTTAGTGGAGGCATGGCCGTGAATGATTAAGAACGCCTGTAGTCTTCAAGCACAGCGTCACACTGCATAGCCTTTTAAAGCCGCGAAAGTTCTGCCTACCAACTGGCGTCACACAACCCCTTCCCCCACCCCCCACTCCCCATTCTAACACCCAACCATTTGTCCCTCCAAAAAAAAAAAAAAAAATCAGTAGATATGGACACCTTGCATTTGAAATACCCACCTACCTTAGTGTGGAAAGGCCAGAGCCTCACAATACCACTCTGTGAATGTGAGAAGGCCCTGAAGGCCACACAGAAGCTGCTGGGTACATATTGCTGTGGTCCTAAACGGACTGTTTACTAGCGCGGTCTCCCAGTCGGAGCAAACAAACAGAGCGTGAATGAGAGACATTTTCCATGCAGGCTTGGCATCGGATTCCATAGCATCTATAGTGTTGGCTATAAATTCATCATCAGCAGTGTCCATCCATCTTTGACCGTCCGTCACCAGCATACCATCTGTGAACCTGTCAGTGTACATCAGTTTGCCCCAATTTCTATTCTGTATTCATCCTCCAGCATCTTAAAAGGAACTAACATCAATTGTCTCTTTTGTCATCTCGTCATTTCATTCATTGTTTGTCCCATCAATCATTAAGAATATGTGTAAATAAGCACTTTAAACTCCTAACTCTGAACATGTAACAACCCATCCATGCATGTTTGTCTGTCTGCCTTATTTTATGTTTTTAACAGAAAACTACCTCTATTAAAGCCACTAAAGAAAACCAAGACACAAGCTTAGCATGGGAAGTGAGCATTTTGGAGTCAACTCACAAGCCTAGGCTCCATGGACCAAAACGATTGCTTTCTTCACACAAATATGGAGACTTTGTAGGTTAATCGCTACTGTCAATGGCATGCTTAATTGGGCTGGGGGATGGCTAGATATGTGCAAAAAATTATTATATGATTTCTCATAATCATAATGGTTTATTTCTACAAAATAAGGGTAGCACATATCATCCTACTGTCCTGGCACCTAATATAAAAGCATTGGTAATCCTGTGATAATTTCAGTTAATTTACAAATTAATTCACACTAATGTTTACAAATGTAAGCTGTCATCGAGAAGAATTAATAAACTGCTAAAACAAAAAATAAACCATACATTAGTTGTCTGCAGAAACTTAAACCATTATAGGAAAATATGATTATTAAGTTAAATTGTTTAAGTTTAATATTCTGTACATTACTAACATCACTGTGGATATTGATTTGCAGTTCCATTACACAGCCTGGCGATTTGTACATAAACAAACGTGCCATGCAATTTTAAGCACTTCATGAAACCAATATCAGAATTAGAACTTGCACATTAGTCGAGATCAAATTTACTCATCAAATTTCGTCTCTCTTGTCCTTCTCCCCTGTGTTTGCTGACACTGAAGGTGAGGGATAGTAAAGGCAAAGATGGAAAAGAGAAATCCCGTTTGAGCATTAAGGACCTTAAAGCACAGAAGAAGAAGCCCCCAGATGCCCAAGGTAAGGACTGAGATTCTTAAAGGTTTATCAAGGAGTTGTTCACAATAGGCTTGATCACAGTCAGTGTTGAGAAAGGGGAAGGGGGCACATTGAAAACATCTTCAACAAGATCAGTATGTGTGCATAAAGTATTGCTCCTTGTGTAATGAGTATTTTTGTTTGTTCATTTTCTTTTGGTTAGACACCATTTCTGTGAAGAAGCAGGCCCTGCTGCTTGAGGAGGTGCAAAAACTGAACAGAGATAATGCAGAGCGGTCATGCATACTGGTGCTTCAGCCGTGCGTGGACCTGGAGGCCGGAAGTACGGTGGAGAAGCCGCAGGAGGCTCCTGCGTCGCAGAGAACAGTGGACTTCATCCTGGAGGAGCCAAAATCCCCTGAGGCTGAGCAGGAGAAAGAACAGAAGGAGGAGGTGATAGAGGAGAAGCAGGAGGAGGCTGCCAAGGAGGAGACTACGGAGGAGGTGACTGCAGAGAAGCCGACAGTAGAGGAGGAGCTGACGGCAGAGAAGGAAGAGGAGGAAACAGCTGATGGTGTGATCACCCCAGAGCCTGAGGAGCCCACAATGGAGGCATCTCCTCAGCCTGACAGCTGTGACACTCCTGATGAGCCTGTCGCTGTGCTGAGGTAAATTTAAGTTTAACAACACAAAACAACACAGCACAGCTCACAGTCCCAAACACCACATCACAATGCAGGCATCTCTTGTTCTAGACTAGGTTGACCAGACAACTGTCTTATACATGCATAGAAGTTGCGGACCTGGTTGAGCTTTCCCTATCTCTCTATTTCTCTATGGTCATAGAGAATTGTTCATATTGTTCATTGTTTGATTCATAACTTGTAAATGCATTCATACCGCTCACAGCTCCGAGGAGGCGGACAACGAGCATGCCGACGAAGTCAGCACCAGCACCAAGCGCCGGGTCACAGAGGAGGACCACAAGGAAGAGGACCACAAGAAGAGCCGGGTAGAGGAAGGCAAGGAGGAGCAGACTGCTGAGCATGGAGAGGAAGACCAGCGTGGCTTCTTCAAGGCTGACGGAGTAGAGTTCGAGCTGAACTTTAACAGGCAGAAGCCGAAAGTCACAGACGACGCAGAAGACACAGAGGAAGAGCAGTACTTCATTGGTAAGCTACTGTCATTATACTTCATTTAGTTACTCTAGTTAGTAGTCTGGCCTTTGCTCAGTTATCCATCACCTTATTTAATGTAATTGGATGAATCTGGACCTGTGTAAGTGTGTGGATTATTGATAATCTGTGGATGTTTGATAAGATCTCTGATCTGCCTTGTTAAGGAGAGGCAGTGTGCTGTTGTGTCATCTCATAAGTGTTCATCAGCATGTCAGTATAATCTGGCAATGGTCTTCATTCTGTGGACCCTGACACTGCATAATTGCATAATATTTATCCTTGTCTGATCTCCCTCTCTCCGTTCCTTGCCCTTTCTTCCTCTGCTTGTGCTTTTCAAACATGATATCCAATGCCATATTCACGGGCCCAACCTACAGACTGCACCCCACCTCCAGCTGCTCCGTTTGGTCACCGAATTGTGTCCGCAAAGCCCAGCCAGATCAACAACTTCTACAGTATTAACAGACAAGAAGTTCTTGGAGGGTGAGCATCTCCTCTTTCATTTTTTTTTTTTTAATGCCTCTTTCTGGAACCCTGCTCATGGAACAGAATGTATGTGTGTGATGGTGTGAAAGTAGCCTGGCTGTTCTTTAATCCTCACCAAAAAAATAATTGCCCCCCCCCCCCCCCACTGTTGTGGAGCACCCCTACCCACACTCGATTCATAGCTCTAGAGTCAGGTGGTTATTTTTACACCAAGCTCTCAGGGTATGTGTAACAGTAACCACTGGCCAGCTGGAAGCTAATCACCAAGTGTTAATCCAGTGCTTCAAAGAGACGCCTCTGCGCGTTGTTAATTAAAATAGGGCGGCAAGGCATTTGGTCTTTACAGATGAGATGGAGGGGTTTTTGCCATCCGCCAACGATGCTCTATACATTTTTATGCAATATTGGCTTAAAGAGCACGGGAAGACTTTGAACCCGATGTCTTGGCCAAAGAAATTGTGAGATATATTGTAACTTAATGTCATAACAAATAGCTGTCAGAGGTTAGCTGGTTACCTTAGAGGGACCTTCCCCGAGTCCTGGGAGAGGGATTTTGTTACATGAGGTGGTTGAAAATCTGAAAAGGTTGCTTTTATTTATAGCTTTGGAAAATACCACAAAACAAGACTCATTTATAGCCCACATTAATAAATGTCTAACACAATTTAACGTGATGCATGGTGTTTTTCTGTTTGGTTTTATTCCAGAGGTCGTTTTGGTCAGGTGCACAAATGCATAGAGAATTCTTCTGGGCTTACTCTAGCAGCCAAGATCATCAAAGCAAGAAGTGCAAAAGAAAAGGTAAAACATGTGACTAAATAACTGTCATTCAGTCATATCACACGAACAAGACAGCCAATAAAGGAGTGAAGAGAAGAGCGGATGAAAGGTTTAGTTTAGTTAGTTAATTATTGCTGAGTATAGCTATATAAAAATGTGTGATTGCTTACCTATGAATGTCGCTTATTTGACCATCACTGTAATAGACCAAATCATTTTTCTCATGTTTTGTAATGTTAATTATCAGTGCTTGCCAGTGAAAGATTGTGAGTGATTGTGCGTTGTTTCGCAGGAGATTGTAAAGAATGAGATTAACGTGATGAATCAGCTGGATCATGCCAGTCTCATCCAGCTGTATGCTGCATACGAGTCCAGAACTGACATCATCTTGGTGTTAGAGTTGTAAGTACTGTACATAAAATTGAATCCCATTTTTGAAAGAGTTTGGATTGACGTCTGAATGCATTTTCTATCCATTCGATAGGAGAGATTATAAAATTTCTATAAAAAGAAATACAGTAGATAGGTCCTGTATCAAGAGTGGTAATAAATAATGCTTAGAGATCTGCATTAAATTATTAGCTCCATGTTGTTTATAAAGATTTTGGTATAATTGAAATACTGTATGTATTTTGTGTGTTCCCAGTGTGGATGGTGGGGAGCTCTTTGACAGAATCATCGATGAGAACTACACTCTGACAGAGCTAGACACTGTCATTTTCATTCGGCAAATCTGTGAGGGACTACGCCACATGCACAAAATGTACATTCTTCATCTGGATCTAAAGGTAGACTTGGCTCCCCTAAACATGTGCTGTACTGTATGTTGGTATACAAAAACGCTTTTCATCACGTATCGATGAGGTGTTTGCATAATATAGTTAATATCAGTTATGTTGCTGTTCTTTGTACAGCCTGAGAACATTCTCTGTGTCAGCCGAGCCACCAACAAGATCAAGATCATTGACTTTGGGCTTGCTAGGAAGTATGTACTCCCTCTGATTCTTTCATATTCTTTTTTGCTTACCACAAATGTAGCTTAACCTTGCTTCTTCTTGGTTTGGTTCTGTTTGTGTCGTACCCTTTGCAGATATAACCCCAGAGAGAAGTTAAAGGTCAATTTTGGCACCCCTGAGTTCCTGGCTCCCGAGGTGGTCAACTATGACTTTGTCTCATTTAACACCGACATGTGGAGCTTGGGGGTCATCACTTACATGCTGTAAGTCTCCCAGCAAATGCTCATTCATTCACTTATGTGTCCTGTATGAAGTCACGTGGACTTAAACACAACAACTTGGAATGGTTTCTTTCAGCCTCAGCGGTCTGTCGCCCTTCCTTGGAGATGACGACAGCGAAACTCTTAACAACATTCTTAAATGCCAGTGGAACTTTGAGGAAGACGAGTTCATTGGCATATCAGATGAAGCCAAGGACTTCATCTCTAAACTTCTTCTTGTCAACAAAGGGTACCTAATCTTCTCCCTTATTGCATCTGTTACCTTCTCTAACACTGGCATTTGATTTCTTTTCTTAAAAAAGTTGTGTGATGTTTTTGTCATCATTACTTAGTGGGATTTTGTCTCTTTTTATTAGTTGGCGGATAGGTGCAGCTCAAGCTCTCAACCACCCCTGGCTGTCAGATCCAGCCCTCCATCATCACCTTCATGTGAAGGTAAAGTACCGTACAGCCCTCACGCACCTCTTCACCTCACAGTGCGCTCACAGCTACCTGAGTCCATGTCTCACATTTCCTGCCTCTTCTGTTTTTTTTCCCGCTCGCTCCTGCAGAAGAACATGTGCCGCTCACGCCGGAACTCATGTTTGCCACCTCCCGAGAGCTAATGTAAGCCCTAAAGTCATCACAGTTATCACAATGCTATGCATGCAGATCTATGTCTCAAAGCATACTGTCAATGTTCTGATTTTTTTTCTCATTGCACTCAACTCAAAGATTTTGATCTCATAGCTTGCTCTCTTGTTTTCAGGCCTGGAGAAATCCAATGGCTGATTGGACCAATATGCTGTACATCCGTACATCAGTAGGATTGTAGGACATTGCCACACCTGGTTGCTTGGACAACTGCAGATTACAGTAGTTTGACATTACAATGCACAGATACAAATTTTAGTTGGAGACCTACATTTATAGTCTGATTGTTGTAGTCCCCCCTCCCTGAAAGGTTAATGTACTAGTCTCTCTTATTTTGAGTTTTATTTCACTAGATTGGATTGCAACTATTGTCCTATAATCAAGTAGATGTTGTAAATGTAGGGTACTATGTTATTTATGACTGTATGTAATGTTGCTTGTGTCATACACATTTAATAATAATTATACACATACATATATATATAACATATAAATGTGTAGATCTGTGTGGTGTGTGTGTGCTATTTGCAAAGAACTGTAAATGTACATTTGAACTGATAAAAATAACACAGCCAGTGTTGTTGAGGTAATCTTTAAAGCTACACAATTTTGACTATGAACATTACATATAAACATATTTCAAATTAGAAGTCGGAAAACATTTTTCTTGTCCTCTTCTCATCTTAGACAATGTGGCCCCCTGTTGGCGCTCTTTACCATCTTCCAGCAGCAGCATTTGATTGCTCTGAAATGCAATTTATTTATGCCTTTGCAATCTGTGTTTGATGTTACTAGAATAATTTAGAAAAACTCAGAGATCACACACAAAATGCCAAATTTCAAATTATTAATGCTGTTAGAATGTTTTTTTTTAAGAATTTTTATTATTTTGTTTTAAGTCCTGTCATTAAAACATCTCTTTATATTTTTTGTAGAAAGCTTGAACGGAACTATAGAGGTGAAGGGTATTTGTTAATGTGAATGAATTAACATATGTAGTATGTTGACATGACATAAGCTGTTGCCTGTGCACTTTATATTGTTATTTTTTAACACAGATAATCCTAACATAAAACATAAATAGCTAAAAACGTGTACTTCTAGTATTTATATATTACAGAATATTTTGTAGGCCTGATGCCCTGTTACTTTCTACATAGAAAAGGTTGTGTGTACAGAAGACAGATTTTTACTTTATATTAAAATTATTGAAGTCTTCTTGTCCCTAGTATTTTTTCACATCCACACTACTGCATGCTTCCTAAAGGACAGAACATTTTAAAACAATATTTTCAACTGCATTTTACTTTATTTTCACTATTCAGTATATTACTATTATTTACCTTAATTTATTTTTTCCTCATTAACCATTGTGCCTTCATGTAACCTGCTGTGTTTAATGACTGTAGTGCCTCTGTCCTATCTGACACTTGAAACCAACACTAAAATATTCCCTTACTTCTTTGAGTTTTGGCTAACTGATTATGTGGCACTTGATTCAATTGTTAATCCAACTGCATTTCATTTACCTGATTTCACACCCAAACCTCCAACGAGATTTGTTCTGTTCATGACTAACTTTTCAAACAGGATCTCTTACAGCAAAGGGTCATAGAATTCCTCATATTCTCAACATTTGACCAGTAGAGGGCAGTAGCTCCAATGGTTACTGCTGTTTGTCTGAAGGCTTAATGGCTTTTCCAGTGTGTCCCTGACAGGGATTTTGAGTGCCATTTGCAGGAAGACAAAACCACTGATGTAGGTCTTCACCACCTTTCAGCTTTTTTTATGTTAAGCAGTTTTTTCATTGTTATTATGAATATTTTATGGTTAGTTTGGTATCATTTTACACAGTGTAGTCAACTTTACATGCTGCTTCAGCTATCTTCGGTATACTATTTAAAATAAGCAAAATCAGCAAGACCTCTTTGAGGCAGTTACATTTGTTTGGCCACTTAACACAGACACACAGTATGATTGTGGGGTGTGCCACAGTGTGGTCCTGTTAGATTGTCAGTTTCAGTTTGGTTTAATTCTATTACATTGAAACTATACTATAAGAATGACAGAAAACCTGTCAAAGGTAAATATGCACATTCAATAACTTTATTTGCTTATCTCTTCTGCTACTTTCCAGAAAAATGCAACAATTTAACCAAATCAAATAAAAAAATGTCATGAAAATCAATTTACTCTAAATTAGATGTGTTCACAAAGAGTAATGACCACATTTGGGCTGTAGAAGGTTCTAGAATTATCATGTACTGTAACTATTCTTAGAAATACCCAACTTGCTTAAAAAAAACAGCACTTAAATCCCAAATTGGTTTGTTCTCCTGTAAGTCCAAAGGTTAGCTTGTAAATTGATGAACATTGCTGAGCAAATTGCCACCAATTATTATCACCAATTATAATCACGTTAAACTTCATAATTATTTCATCATCTATTCCTGGAATTACAAAAGAATTCTGGCTCTACATCATCATGTTCACTATATGTCTGTTGAGATCTTTTGGCTGTCGTAGCTCCTATACATTTTTTGTTCTCCAGTGTGCCTAATGTCTCATATAGTGGCGTTGAAATACAGTCAAATGAGTAACTGAACAAATGTTAAAATTATAATGTGTCATGATGGATTGAAATACATCAGTTGTCCTGCAATGCTGACGACGGTAGCCTGTTTCTGACCTGCTAACGAGCTTGAAAGAGTTCCCCCTCCTCTTGAACTCTTTGCTGCAGGCCAAAGGGCAGAGTCAGTGTGAGGCGTGACCTGGGGACTACACTGCTGGTATTTGCCTTGTGGATTAGCCCCGCGTCCTGATGTCAGTGATCCCAGCGTATGGAGCCCATCTTTGGCCTTTCATGGCCAAATGCCTCACAGGCACTGGCCACCATGGATGAAGTCTGGTTTAACTTTGAAGGGTAGGTATTAAAGCAGGAGGGCCCAGTGTGTGTGTGTGTGTGTGTGTGTGTGTGTGTATGTTTTACTTGACCCTCAGGCACACAAGAACATGCACACAGATAGATGTCATTAGACCAACACACAAATGCCACACAGATAGTCAGGTACATACCCTGATGTCACATTCTGACCATGTTGCACAAACACACAAACACACATTGAACACATAAAAGAGAAGGAATATACAGTGACGAAATATACAGTGACAAGAGAGAGAGAGAGAGAGAGAGAGAGAGAGAGAGAGAGAGAGAGAGAGAGATTTGGATCCGTGTTTGCTGGCCACACACATTAAATGTTCCAGTCTTGCAGGTGGAGGTGGAGTGAGTGACTATGTATGTAGGGAGGGGTCTGCTCCGAGACCCTGTGGTTTGGGACAATTAAGCCCATTTTACATTCCACTGGTGACCTGGCCCTGCCTCAAATTATTTGTGTAAAAATGGACAGTACTGGACAGCCACACACACACACACACACACACACACACAGACAGACAGACATACGCACACACATTCACCGTTGACAGATGAAGGCACAGAAGATTCCAGAAGCCTAATTAAAAGCAACTGAAGGAGCTAGTGTGTGATACAGTTTGTTCACCTGAAAAAATAAACAGAGAAGCAGAGTCAGTGGGATTGGGGTTTGAGGTGAAGAGAGGGAGTTGGAGAGAGAGAATGGTCAGACAGAATGAGAGAGAAAGATAAAAAAGGAGGAAAGACAGACAAACAGAGAGAGAGAGAGAGAGAGAGAGAGAGAGAGAATCGTTAAAACATTGCAGCTCAGTTTGCTTTATCATCTATTAAACACTAACACTCTTTCTTTTAGTCTTTCAGTACTCATTCAATCATACTGCAACTACTGAATAAATGCATACAGAATAAAAGACCACATTATACACTGTAAAAAGTAAGAATACTGAGACTAAATGGAAAGCTATGTGTGTAAATTACCATACCATAGACCATGAAGTAGCAAAATAATTCTGTGTGTGTGTGTGTTTGTGTGAGAATGTGTGCACGTTTGCTCACTGGACGTGGGTGTTTCGGTCGGTTGCTTTGACATGCCGGACAGACTGAGACTTAGAGAGAAATTGGCTGCTAATCTAATCCACACAATCAACCCTGATCCCTCCGCTCCGGCGCAGTTATCTTTGTCTCTTTTCCCATTGCGGGAACTCACATGGAGCCTGTGAAAATGTGCGGAGCTTGTGACGGACGGGCTGTGCCCTAAAGTGGCGGGACGGGCCGGAACCGTACCACACAAGGAGAGATAATCAAACGACAACAATCAAGCATTGGCCAGGGCTGGCCGAGACAGAGAACAAACGTGAGGAGAGAGGAAATTGAATCGCACAACACGCTCGCCATGATGTTTATTACTACATAATCGTCCCGAGTCAAGTTTCATTGAAACAGATGAAAAAGGGGCCAGACATAGTGTGTGTTTGGTTGGGGGTTGGGTTGGGTGGGGGTGATGGTGTGTGTGTGTGTGTGGAGTGGACAAGTTGTTATTGCTGGTACAATGATAAAGGTACTCTGCTTGATCATGGTCCAAGTTTCCCACACTCCAACTCATCCATGTAAAACAGATGATCAGCCTCCAGGTCAGGGTGACGTCACTTCTGCCCTAATCAAATTAAGGGAACACCTCTGGAGGTTCAGCCAGAGACATTACACTCCGAGCTGGTTGCAAACTAATAGGCTATTTGTTGTGAAAGGATTAGGCAGGTCTGGTTTGGTGCCATGGATAGGCTACGCTTATCACAAGATAGGAGCTGTAATGAAAGGGCCTGTGTGAAAATCTGAAGCCTCTTGAGGTTGCATAAGGGTCTGGCTTAAACCTGTGAACATTTCTTAATGATTCAGAGCATGGTCCTTGTAGTCAGCGTTGTGACTTTAATATTAAAATGAATGTGCCAATCACTGTCGTTTGACATTGTCAGTGTTTTAAAAGCAACTGAACTGCTGGTATCTGGTGACACACTGAAGCCCCCTTGAAAGACTTACAGCCATGTAATGTTCACAGGCTAATAAAACTACATGAACCCGATTTCAGAAATTTACAAGCGCATGTAACATATTTTGTGCCTGCTTACCATGTTGCGCTCAACATACAGTGTATAAACTTTAATGCAAAGCATGTGTAGGCCTCTTTAAATCGACCCATGTTCCATCACTATTCCTCGGAATGTTCGCATTTTCCACTAAATGGGTATAGCAAGAAAAGTTATCAGATTCACAGAATTGTTAGAGAAAGGTATTTTCATTGGGTGGGGTCTACAAAAAATGTTAACGTTCTTTTTTATTTTATTGCACGTAGACCTTTAGTTTATTGTGATCTGGTAACTCTTGCTATTTTATAATAGCTTTTTTATGAATAGTTTAAGCAGACACAGACACAACTGTGACAGTGAGAGGTCAGGGGGAGTTCACCCGTTTCTGCATCCGATAGGCAAATCTGATCTCGCTAATAGCTCTTATTACTTTGAACATGTAGTCATTTAGCCAAACAGGTGAAACTGATTTCTGCCAGGGCTTTTTTTCTATGGCCTTTGTGCACCCTGGGCCCCTGAGCTAAATGGAGTTTTGTGTGACAGGCTTTGGCTCTGGACCTGGTCGAGGGCCCAGTTTGAAACGGTGAGAAATTCAATTTAGAACCCCCCCCCCACTCCTCCTCCTCCTCCACACCACCTCTACAGCTCACCCCCTCATCTCTCCATCCACCCCGGCACCCCCCCTACCAACACCCTCACCCTCTGCAGCCCTTTCCTCCCCATCTCCAGAGGCGATCTCTGGGAGCACAATCAAAACCAGATGGACTTATCGGGGCCTAAAGATAACAAACAGTGCCTGGGTTCCTGACAGTGTCGGACCACCGCTAAAACGGCTCGCGGAGGGAGAGTGAGAAAGAGAGAGGGAGAGGAAAAGAGAGAGAGAGAGAGAGAGAGAGAGAGAGAGAGAGAGAGAG
>JAGFZM010000139.1:491669-506508 GCA_017657215.1 Limnothrissa miodon
GGAAGGGGGGAGAGAAAGCTTTGACTCTTGCCATCTCTCTGGGTGAGATATCCTCCCCTCAACCATCCCCCTCTAAGACCCGACTCACCTCCCTTAAACCAAACATGACTTTTCTCAAAACAAGAGCATCTTTCTCCCTCTCAAAAGGCCCTTTCGCCCTTACTCTCCCACTCTCACGGGGGATCGAGGAATAGGGGGTGGAGGTGGAGGAGGGGTCAGGCCGGGAAGCATATGGACGAGCCTCAGGTGTTCTGGAGATGGACAAGTGCTTGATGTGCTCTCCTGCTAGCCAAGACGCAGGTGTCATCACAGGCACAGGGTTTGATCCCACCGGGTGACGGACCTCCGCGGCTCCGGGGGAGCCCCGGGCACTGGGCTTGGGCCGGCAAACTGGGGTTAAGGTTTGGATTGAATATCTCGGGCCTGGACACCAGATTCGTCCTCAGGACCATTTCGCAATCGGCAGCTGCGGTTTGGAAGGGAAAGGCTCGCTTGAAGGCACAGAGCTCCACTGTTTACCTCTCAAAGTAGAGCGTGTTAAATCCAGCATTCCAAAGAACAGCAGAGATGGTCTACAATGATGGGGGCGGTTGCTTGCTTGTTGTTGATGGCCTCTTTCTTTACAGAGAGAATATCTAGGACAGTGCTTTCAAATGTCAAATACATTTCTGTAGGGAAGCCGTTGCATTTCAGCATGGGTTGAGAAGTACAGTAGCTTCAGTGTCTGCATGAGGTTGAATGTCAGTCGGTTTTGGCCTACTCTTCAAGCTCGTATTTTTCAATTCAATTCAATTTTATTTGCATTATACAAAAGACAAAGACAAAGAGCACCAATGAGCTAACCTGGCTTCCACGACTATAAAGCTCAAAAGAGCTTAGTCTGGCCAAGCTGCCGTACTACCCGACTTCTGGGAGGCGGGCATAACCTGCGTCCATCAGATACCTCTGTGTACTACTTGACGAATCTACAACCAGTCAGACCACTCATTACAATGACGTATGCGTACGCTCATTTGTCATTGGTTCCCAACAGAAATGCTCTATAACGGCAGCTTGGCCAGACTGACTTTGCTCGCGAAATTGAATGTAGCACCACAGGAAGTATGGATGGGCCCAGGCTACCAATGAGTGCTGTGGTCCGGGTTGGGCCCTGTCTCAGAGCCGGTATCCAACCCATCCTTCAGCCTATCTGCTGGGGGAAAGAGAAAGAGCGTAAGCCACAGCACGGCGGTCTCATAGAGATTGGCCTGGCCACTGGCAGTGCCTACAGTGCAGGCTAAAGATGAGGTCTAAAGAGGTCTCTCTCTCTCTCACACACACACACACACTTATACTCAATCACAAACACACACAGGCATAGTTACAGACAGACAACCACAGACACGCAATCACATAACCCCCCCCCCCCCACACACACACACTGAGTTTGGTTTTTGGGAATTGCCAAGAAGCACACAGGCACACAGTCAAACTGGGGCTTTGGAAAGTCCAGTGCATGGATGGGGGGCTGGTGTTGAGAAGGGGCCAGCGCCTCTAGAATGCAGTTCATCATGCCACAGTAACACATGTGTCAGGCCCTGCAATTTACCCACGGTGCTTGACTCCTATTACACTTTTACTACCTAACTGACTGACATGGGTCGCTGGCTGTGTTATAAACACAGTCTCACTCAGATACATACACACGTAGACACACACACACACACACACAAACACATACGCACTCAAACTAATTCACAATTTAAAGTCACACGTATGCACGCACACATATACGCACACACACACATACAAACATGCACAAAGATACACAGGCACACACATTCGCACACACATTCACACACACACACACACACACACACACACACACACACACACACACACTCACAATCAGTGTACATCTCTGTGTGGTGTCCTCCCTTCCCACCCAGCTTGTCTGTCCTCCCGGTTGGCTCTCAGGGTGATCGATGAGCTGGGTCGGTCTCCGTCCTGCTGCAGCCGCGCCACCGTGAGCAGGGGAAGCTACGAAAAAAAATTACGCCTGTGTTCTGTCTGACTTCCCCAGCCAAGACAAATACCCCACCAGGCACCCAATAGCACGAGCGCTCGGCCACCATTGTGGTGCACAACGTTCCCACGAAAAACAGGCCAGACATGAGGACAGGCTCTTGTGCAAACCGGGGTGTGTGTGTGTGTGGGGAGGGATGGACAGCATAGCCCCGCAGTAACACAGGGTCAGTGCATAGATATTTCCAATACAATCCTTGTGTGTAGGACATGGTTGATGTAGGTTTGCGGTTTCAGTTTCAGTATATTTGTACAGCGGAAGAAAAAAAACAAACAACAAAAAAAAACGACACATACTCGTCTTAGATGTATTACATGACACAGAGGGTCATCGCAATAGTTTTAGTATTATATACACACTAGACTGGCTAATGCAATCCTACTTATGCATGAGTCAAATGATCCCCGCGATGCGGTGGGACCATCAGTCCTGCGAGGGGCTTTTACTGCGGGGCCGCGGCGTCACGTCAGCTCGGACCCAGGATGCACCGCCATTCGGCTCGACTCGGGTCGGCTCTTTTCTCGGAGTAGCATTTATAATTCTGACCACGTCCAGCCTCTATTTAGACAAGCAAAACAGGAAGTGGGGCTTTGCGGTTCGCGCTTTCAACAGTGGTCACCGCTGCCACACAGAGACTGGCTGTCTGACGGAGGCATTTATGTGCCGTGCGGCTGCACACACACATCGTTTTACTGTATGCAGTTCAAGGGACTTGCTGATGTTTTTTTTTAAGGGGGTTTCATAGGTTATCACTTCACATGTTTTTCCCCCGTCAATGTTTTTCTGAAGGTCTCCGTAGACTGTTATCAACTATATTTCCATGATAAGTTATATTTAGATATAATATAGATATGTATAATTTAAATATTTAGATTATTCTCTGAAGAAAGAAGCTTTAGGTTGTCTGACCTGCACAAACCTGTCCAGAATTACTGTAAATTGTCTTGTTAAAATTACTGAATGAAAGTGAGAAAACAGTAGTTAATTAGTCAAAAGTAGTGTTAATAACATGCTGAAAGTTTGTAAAAAGCCTCACAGTCAACACTGTACATTTTAACATTTAACATGATTATTAACAATATAAAAGAAGATTACACAAATATGTAAAAATGTATATGGTACAATTCTGTGAAATCTGTTTCATATGTACATGTACAGAAAATATTTTATATAGCCCAGGCAGCACCCTTATTTAGATGTTTCTTGCTCCATCGTTTTGTTTCTGTTTTTTTTTCAGTACAGAGCAATATAGACTTAAACTAATTAAATTATTTCCTGTTATTGTAAAATGAACAGAACATTACACATTTGAATTATTTCAAATTCAGATGAGTTCTTGTTGTAGTAGAGTGTAGTAGGGAAACTGACAAATTGTGGTATTTTAAAGATCAATAAAGATATTAAAATTCCACAAAATAAAAAAAATGCACGTGTTTCTGAGAAATTGGAAAATAACTGATAAATACTGAAACAATATTGCTGACTTCAACATGAATTAGAAGTTGACTTTTTGGAATCTGAAACTGATGGATAGACATTTGAATAGATTTTTATTACTGAGGGGTCTGTGTAAGTTAAGTGGGCGAACAAAGCTTTAAAACACTGTTCTACAGAGTTATAGTTTTTGTACAAACACATATAATTTCTAGACTCTTAGTCAGGTGAGTTTATTCTTTCGTTTGTTCGGTGTGTTTTTCTTTTAGATCTAAGTACATTGGTTTGTGCCTCTACATGAACTATTTTTAAACGGGTTAGAATCTCCTGTTTTTTTTTGTTTGTATACTGAATCTTGCAGGTTTGCTCGACATCATATATTTGTTACGTGTCTGTGCGTATGTGTGTGTGTGTGTGTGTGTGCATTTCTGTGTTTGTTTGCCATGTATGTGCATTTTGTGAAAGTTAATGTGTATGTGTAAGTGTGTGTGTATGTGTGTGCATGCATTTGTGTATGCTCAAGTGTGAGTGTGTGTGTGTGTGTGTGTGTGTGTATCCATGCGTGTGGGCTCATCCGTGGGAGAGAAGGGCTGTGTGTGGTGGGAGAGACACCGGTGAGCAGCAACAATGGCCCACACACATCCTGTGACCCTTACTGCTGTCTAGAAGTCTGTGCGTAAACACTTCTGAGTCAGGCCTACAAGTCCCTCTTTCTTTCCCGGGTTCCAGGTTTTGTTCCAGGGGCTTTATTGGCACTGAAACATTCCCTTTCTTTTTTTCCACCCCTAACGAGTGCCTGGGGTATTTTTAACCTTGTTTCTCCTGGTGTCACCCATGCCTGTCAGAGCTGACGGCGTGACAACGATGACTGGAGTCTGGATGCTCGAGAGCCTGGAAAGTGTGGCACCCGAGGTGGTGCTCATAAACTGCAGTACGTAGATTGTTTCTCTCGGGAGCGCTTTGCCACAAATCAGTGATTCTCGTCATAATCCCAAGAAAACATCTCAGGAAGGTTAATGAATTTTATCAGTGATAACTGTGATTGTCACAGCATAACTGCATTTCTGTGTTGTATTATGAATTTGTAATGGTTTATAAAAATATACTCTTGAAAGGAAGATCTTTCACAGACTCTCAATTTCTCTCTCCTGCTCTCTTTCAGACGCACACACACAGATGCATACTCTTACACACCGAGTGAGAGAGAGAGAGAGAGAGAGAGAGAGAGAGAGAATGGAAAGTGAGGGCATGCAGGGCTCTGAGGGAAAAAAAGACCCTCCACTGATTGTCTTTTCCCTGAGACCAACTTTCCAGACTCTCAGCAGAAATTAGTGCAGAGTCGAGCAAAGGGCTAATTCACCCTCACACCTGTGTGTCCCCCCCGTCCCAACCTCCTCTCTGCTGCACCCGTGCCCACACTCCTCCCCATCTCAATCTCAACTCTTCCAACTCACACTCACGTGTCTAGCTGGCCTGCTTGTGCACCCACACTGCCCCCTCACAAACACCTCATATTCAGGAAAACCCTGCCAAACTGGCCCCCGTAACACGCACACACACACACATTCACACACAGGGGCACCTCTCATGTGGAAAACAGTGGACTTTGAGACAGTCCAGACAGTCACCTTTAGATGTTTTGAATCAAGAGATCGGCCAACATGCCCATGGAAGCCCAAAGAGAGCTAGTGAGAGGGCAGCCTTGGCCTTATAAGTCTATGGGAACTGAAGAAAATATCACTCCGCATTGGTATGAGTGACTGAAGAGGCCATTTCTCAAAGTGATTTGACAATGATGCAAACGTTTACACCACCTGCCAGAAGAGGGAGCCAAAGGGTGGATAAAATGGCGCTGACATGTTTTCATTTGCATCAATTTACTGAGAGAGTGCTGAGGAGAAACAAAAGCGGCAATCTAAATTACCCACAATTTAAAGAAAATCCAGTTACTGAAATCCGCATGAGCATAGGACTGCTACAGTATGTGCAGTTTGAGCAAATTCTTGTCAGACAGCTGTGCTTTAATTAGACTGTTCAATACAGAGGCCTCTGCACAGCTGACCGCAGGCCTGGTCACCCATGGGTCACTCCACCACAGCCCGTTCTTGCAACATCAGTGAGGAAACACACATGCTCATGCGGGCTCATGTACAACGCACACACACACACACACACAAACATGCGCATGCATACAGACTTCTGGATCTCTACTGCCCACTGTGGGAATTTACACACACTCACACACACACACACTCCCCACTGTTCTCTGCCCTCAGGCATAAAACATCTCCACCGCAGGATGACTGGTGGCTCTGCCTCCCGCACCCACATTGCTGCCAGGGCACCTACCAACCCACCCCTACCCCCCACCGCATCCCTCCTGTGCTATGTCCATACGTACCCAGATCCCACTGAGCCGACGGGCCTCGGAGGTCTGGAGTCCCTCTAAGGTGGTGCAGCCGCGGGATTCGCAGGGTAAACAAAGCGCTGAGCTGGCCGAGGTGGAACCGTTGAGGAATCATGTCCCCCTTCGCCTACAGCTATAGAAAAGCCCACAAATCCAACAGATCATCTGATCAGGCGAACATGGAGCATGCCTCAGACTAAATATGCAGCCTCTGCTTATGGCTGCCAGGATGCAGTCACACTAGGACTAGGTCCTAACATTTCAGGTTATTTAATCTGATGGAAAGCAACACTATGCATATTGTGAATTGCATCATATGGACCTGATTACTGAAACGGCCAATCTCGAATATCAAGATGATATGTTCTTTTTAATATAGCAGAGACACACCCGAATTCTATTCAAACCTTCCAGTTAGGTCTAGGTGTACTTATGGGGGGGATGCATTGCAGACACTGTAACAGGATCCCATAGCCTCACAGTATGAATGTGTAAGAAAAACAGATAACCCACTGTACTGTAAGTGATCCAGCACACTGTTTCTAAAGCTTCCCAGATCTGGGAGTGGCAGAAAGGAGAATTCATCCTTTAGGGTCAGATGGCAGATGATCTTATAGGTTTGTGAAGAAAGAAAAAAAAAATAAAGAAAAAAAAAACCTCTCATCATGACGAGCAAATAAAGTCCTCTTTATAGGTAATCTATAAAGGGCTGGGGAATTCACTGGAGCGCTGGTCTGTGGAGACTGTGGCTTGGGTAGCCAGTACTCACATGTTAAACACGGCGCCTGTTTCCAATAATATTAGCCTTGTGGGTGACGACAGGTTGAAAAGTGATTTACCTGAGAGAATTTTTATTACATTTTTCCCCCTCCGCTGTTCCCATTGCCGCTGGAGGACTCGGGCCCACCCTGGACTGAGTCGCCGGGGCGCTCCGGTGACAGATCGGCTCTCTAGTTTCCGACCGCCTGACACCTGTGCTAGAGAAGCAGCGCTGATACTGTCTATTTTCCCCATTCGTGCAACACAATTGGACTCTCGCTAAACAAGGCACTCACCCAGATTTCTGGCAATGTTATTACACAAATCCAGTGACAGTGGTTGAAAAATCGTGCTTGACCAAAGTAAAGAATAATATGACGCTCATAATACTAAATAAAGAAGCTAATCGAAATAGCAAAAGTCTCAAAACCATTTTCCAAAAGAGTGTTTTTTTTTTTTTAATTATTTACTTAGAGAGGCCACTTCCAAAGCTGTGTTCTCTAATGATGTTTGGATAGATTCGAAACCAGTCATCTGGGTTTTGTCTTGGCATGTTAAGGAGGAGACTAGGAAAGACACTTCAAGGGATATAGCAATACAGCACATAGCCTACCTGATACCTTACAAGTTTGAGCTCTGGCAGACACCGCTGAGTGCCACCTCTAGTGTTTTTAACGTGTCATAAAAGGAGTGGAAAAATTCATAGCCGCACAGACTCAACCACAGTATTGAAGATGCTGCCAGTAAGCAAGCAGGTGTTTTGGCCTCCTACAGCCTGAGCAAGGAAACAGGGTCACGTTTTCCTCACCAAGAAAAATAAATTATATATAAATAATTATAATATTGGAAGTATATATTGGAAGATAAACAGCACTCTGACTCAACTGGTAACCCAAGAGAGGTTGATAAACAGAGCAAGGGAAAAAATAAAGGGGAGAGAGAGGAAAAGTGAGAGAAAGCATGAACACACGCAGAAAGAGAAAGAGAGAGAAAACAAAGAAAAAAAAAAAACACTTGCACAACACAAGTATTTTTAGGAAAGAGAAGCAATCCCCAGCTAATCTTCGCGCTCTCTCCAGTTCCAGCATGTGCTCCCCCTTTCCTGGCTTATTGAGGCATATCATAAAAAGTACACCATTAAGTGCACTTCCTGTGCACCCCCGAGCACCCAAAATGGCCGCTGATTCGAAGTGAATGCATATGAATCTTAGTTGCAGTCAAAGGCAGAGAAGCGTGTCTGTGACTCCAGACAGGTAACTGGCCAGGGGATGAGGGGATTTCACAATGAAGAAAAATAACATTTATCGCTTAGGTTTTGGCAGCACAATTTTGGCAGCACAATTTTGGAGGAGCAGGGATGGAGAGGGGTTTTGGTGTGAAACTGGATTAAAGTGAAAGTAATCTAGGGGTGAAATGGTTTATATTGAAAGATGCATGATTCATGTTTGCAATATAATCCTTCTTGATTTATTAGGCAACTGGATAATGTGTCAGTTATTCTTACCTTAAAACGACCTGATCAATATGAGCCCATGTTCTCTCCAAAAAATTAATTGACTGAATAAATGCCAGAAAGGTCCTTAGTGAGTTCAAATGTTCAAATGATGTAAAAGTATATAACACACTAATTTCAGTTTGTATAGCTGTTATCAGTGAAGGTAGGAATGGGTAATATACAAATGAAAAATGCAGTGTCTGTTTTTTGAAGTGCATTAGAATATGTTTTTATACAAATTACTTGTTCATCTCATGTAGGAGAAGAAGGGGGTCGGTTGTGTGTGGGGGTACATTCACAGCTGTGCTCGTTGTGTGTGAGTGTACGAGAGGTGAATTTAAAACACGCCTGATCTGAGGGCACATAAATTAGCTGTGTTCTCGTGTGTGTGTGGCCTGCGTGCTTGCCCCGTGTGTGCTGTAGCACCAAGCATGAAATGACTCCAAATTGGCTGTGTTTACTCTCTGAGGAGCACTCTGTTAGATCCTATCCCAGTCCCTCAGAGAGAGAGTCTACAGGGTCGCTGCTTATTCAATTAATCCTGAACTAGGAAAGAGGGGGCGAGAGAGAAACTGAGGGAGAGAAAGAGAGGGGGATGGGGGGAGGGGGGGGTTGGGGGTAGACATAGAGAGAGGGGGAAAGAAAGAGAGAGACAGATTTATTATGAAATATTAGCTGAAATATTTTCGTACGTATTCACATGCCAAAATACCAAACTAATTTGTCTGGAGGAGTCATATCTGTGCATGTTAATTTCATTCAGCTAGCCTGTTAACGGTGTCAGTTACATAACAGGCCAAAGTGTTTTATGTGCATTGCTAAACTGCTTCTGACCGTGGCCTTTGAGTGTGAGACGTGAACTGTATTGACCCTGAGCATTGATCACATGTTAGACGTGGGGAGTGCACAGCACTTTTTAAGTCCTACAACTCTGACACTCGTGTGAGACATTAAGGAATTAGAAATGATGTGAAAGCAGGCAACCCTGAGGTGTTACTGGCTCCCATGAAGCCTTTTCATGGCCCAGAAACAGCGACGTTCCTAGACATTTTTGGGGAAAGCCCAAACCTTTTTGACTGAGATTCCTCTAGTTTGGTGTTGACATTAATTTATTTCGTTTAATTTAGGGGTAATGATAGGACTATCGCCTTTCATAAACAATTGTGACATGTTGGTCTACAGTATGCTGGCAGTGTGTCTGAGTGGGGAAACAGTGCTGTAAGTTAGGTCTTGCAGCTTCTCCAGCAGGCATCTCAGACAGCAGGGTGTCGTACTGGCTACTCTCCAGCGGGTGGCGCTTTGGCGACACGTGTCCAGCCAGCTTGCCACCTTCACAGTGGAGACGAGAGAAAGAGCTAGGAGCCCCCCAAACAAAGGCAGACTGGTTTCTGAACTGCTCTCAATTCGGCAAGCTGCCCTGCACTGCGTGAGGATCGTTTACACCGCAGATCCCAGACCTGTAGCTCAAACTAATATTCATTTTCCATACTGCTGAGTAAATATCCGCTTGAGTGCCAGCTTTACATACTGCAGCCCGCACCACAAAGCCAAACTCATTGAATGAGGAATTCATCGGAAAGGGCCTCAATCACGATATTTTAATGGAACCGGGTCTGAAACCGACTGAAGTTTTAAGTGGGTCCCTGCTATTGTTTTTTTATTGCATAAAAGAACTGCCGTTGACCTTTCCATCATATGCCGATGGATTTTGGGGTGGGAAGAGAACCCCACGTGGTACACTGTCTGTACTTTTTTTTCTCCCTCTCTTTACTGGTTCCCTAAGCCAATAATTCTAATGAAAATATTCAGGGATTTTCACAGGAATATTTGAGGCACGTCACTTTGGAATGTCCTCATAAACTGTATGCATATTTTTGTAAGATGTCTTGGGTTAGCTTTGTGTAAAGTGCTTTCATTAAAGTCAGCAGAGCGCTTGACTTGCGACGTGTCTATCCTCTGACATCTGACCCCGCATTCTAAGTCTGGAATTTCAGCTTTGGTGACGTTTGTGCTTTGGTGAGCTTTCATGGAAAATCTACTTTTTTCTCTATCTGATCGATATGCATCGAAAAAAAAAAACATTGTGTTGAAAGAAATGACGATAACGCCACTCTACCCTCTCTTATGATCCCTATGTGTGTGTGTGGTGTGTGTAAGGGGGTTGGTGGTGGGGGGGTTGCTGTGCCCCTACACCCCAGCTGAGTGAATGATGGGCAGCCTGGGAATCCCACCCAGGTCTTATGTGTCTGTTGCTAAGGGAGATGAGTGAGTGACGGCAGGACCCAGAGCATCTGTTTATTTTTTAACCCAGACAGAATGAGCTACTTGTCTGTCAATGGTAACCCCATATATATAGTGGCCTGAATGCCTGCTGAACTATTTATGTAAATGCAGTGTGACGATATTGTAATTGCCTGTTCTCATAATGAACTGCAGTCTGTGAGGTGATTTTGCATGTCTGAGATTCAGAGTCCAGATATTTGACTTGCTTCCACTGTGTCAAACAGATCTTTATGCCTGGTTGATTCACAAGTAAGTTCCTTCTGAAATAATTCTGTAATATAGAATAAGCTCTTTTATGTCCCATATGCTAAAACATAATAACAGAAGTTAAAAAAAGAGCTTTGACGCACGGGTGCCAATTGGCCATTCTGAATTTTGGCAGTTGCGGCGCACAGCACAAGTGGAGAGGGTACCTGTGGGAGCGACTGACCCGGAGGTCACAGCTTGATGGAGAGATGAAGTGAACATAACCTCAAAACGGTTCCACTTTCACTAAAACTCTCAGTGTTTCCAGCCTCTCCAACCCATGACCGGCCTCCCAGGACTGGGAAACACTGAGTTGAGTCAAGTCCATTCGAACCCAAAATGATTCCTTTTTCTATCCCTTCCCTACCATCCTTCTTCACAGAAACAATTTTCTCTGTTGGATTTATTTATTTTATTTTTTGTCACCTTGAGCTTCTTGGTGGGGTCCGCTGTGCGACTGGTGCTGACCTGCCATGCTGTTTGGAACGTATTAGTAACTCTGGCAGGTCCAAGGCAGCTGTGGGGGGACGCTGCGCCGGGCTCGGAGATGTCTAAATTAAAACGTACTCTGCCCCATTAAACACAGGCACAAATGAGTGTGGGGGAGACCAAGCCAGGCCGCTCCCCTCGCCAACTCTGGCCGTCCGCCTCTGTTAGCCCGGGCAGCAGAAAGTGCAGAACTTTCCGGAAACCAGGGCAGTTATGATTGAGTTCCTGTTATTGACTTCTTTTTTTTTTTTCTTTTGGCCGGCCAACCTTTGCCAGTTTTTTTCCCCTTCTCTTTTTTTCTCGTCCTTTCTCTTTGCTGTCGGAGCACAGAGGGAGCTCTGTGCGGCCGAGTGGAGAGAGCTCTGGCCCAGGCACACTCTCCTGCTCCAAACATGCTCTCCTCGCCCCCGCATTTTCCCTCACGCCTCAAGTGTGTAAACGAGTGTGTGTGTGTGTGTATATTGCTCAGGTATATGCTTGCAAGACGGTGTGAGTGTGTGTTTGTATGTGTGTGTCAGAAAGAGAGAGAAGAATAGCTGAGAGAGAGAGAGAGAGTGTCTATGTGTGTGTGTTTGTTTGTGTGTGTATGTGTGAGCTTGTCTGCCTGTCCTTGCGTAGGAGCCAGTGCTGACTAGTGAGTCTTCTCCCTCCAAAGTACTGACCTCCATCCTCTAACTGGAGATGACAGTCTGGCGTCTGGTGTTCTATTTTTCCCCAATACAGACTTTCCCTTTCGTCCCCTGAGATTATTTCCCTTCATCTATTCTCATGACAACATGAGAACAATCATGAGAATAAAGATAAGGAAGTAAATCCAATATTTCACAAACTTCATAAATACAGTAATATGTTTTGATTACAGTATACACATGATTAATACAGTATATAAATATTTATTACAAATAATGAAATATCCATGGTGTTGTGCCACTCAGCTGAGGCAAACTTCATGCCCCCCCCCCCCAACCTCTTCCTTCACTTTGCAGAGATGCTCCAGGAAGGTTCAGTGGCACGGCTTGAAGACTTGAGCAATTTGTGACGCCGGTGAACCCGCAGATGGGGAAAGAATTCCCCCTCCCACCTCACTTTTACAGGAACCGCTGGCCTATTAAGGGCTGCTGTGTATTCACTTGGCAGGGTGACGCTGAGCAAGCCTGGACGCACGCGCACACACACACACATAGAGAGCATGGCCAGGCAGCAGGGGCCGTGAGCGAGCGGGTCGAGCGGGTGAGGTTACAGGGTGAGAGGTACGCGTACAGTACAGTAGTGCTCCGCTGGCTTCTCGCCTTGCCTCCATGTCCAGCTGGCACTCCCCACCTGAAAAGGTTGTTTGTAGTAACAAGTCTGTTGCCATCTGGGTACAGACCTTTGGTCACCACTGTACTGGAGTGTGTTTGTGCGTGTGTGTAGTGTGAATATACTGTGTGTATGTGTGTGGGCATGTGTGTGTGTGTAAGGGAGGGGGAGGGAGAAAGAGAGAGTATATATATATATGTGTGTGTGTGTGTGTGTGAGTGTGCTTGCTCACTGCCAGAAATAATACTAATAAAACAAAGAGGCCGTCCCATGTTCCTTCCCCCAAGATGGCTTCCCGAGCGGTAATGATTTTCAAAGTTCAAAGAGGATGGGAGCAAGTAGCAGCCCCCACATCAGTGTGTGTGTCCAAAACATCTTTAGCTCATTTGTATCGACAGCGCTCCCCCGGGCGCGTTTGCTCTGTGCAAGAGCACGCTCCGAGTCAGTTTTCTGGGATGTGTGTGAGTGTGTGTGTGTGTGTGGGGGGGAGGTAGAAAGAGAGAGTATATATATATGTGTGTGTGTGTGTGTGTGTGAGTGTGCTTGAGACAGGCCAGAAAAAATACTAATAGAGCAAAAAGGATTGTGTGCACAGATGGACGGGCTTCCGGTGATGAGACGCTTCTGTTCTCTCTTCAGAGGCTTGCTGGTTCCCCTGGTACCACATTTTCCACTTATGGGCTTCCCCTCTTCTCCCCTTAAGTAACAAAATACCCTCATTCCAGCAATTGTTCTCGGGGTATAAAATTTAAGGCACCCGTTTGCCCCATAACCACTTTTTACGTGTTTGAAGTCTTTATACTCAATATGCGGTAGGATTATTTAAGGGGATGTTCAGACATGGAGCTGCTTTGGGGGCATGAGCTACCAGCCTCTGGAATTAGAGACCCCTTGTGGACAAAGAGCGGAGAGGTCTTTCAAAATCACTTCAGTCATCATTTGTGGGGAGTTTAGTCACAATGCGAAAATGTTTGGTTTAATAACCACAGGATTTGGGAGTGATATCGTCATTTATCAGTATGTCCTAAAAGTAATAAGACACCACAGAAAAAAAGTTGGTTGCTTTGACAACTGTTACAGTATTGAGTGCAGGAAAAAAGGCAGCAGGCTGGCCAGTTAGCCATGCCAAGGAGATGACTGTGAGCTCTCTCAAGCGCATGCCACACACGCAAATCACAGCTCTCTCTCATAAAAACGTCTCAAAAAAAAAAAAAGACTATGTGTGTGTACCGTTCAAAGGCCATTATCAAAGGAGTCGTTCTTTAGTATTGCGCCGGTGTGTGTTCTCCGAGGCGCAGTCCAAGCGTTTCGGGGTCAGCGACGGTGTTGAAAACACAAAGGCAGAGCTGGCCTGGCTGACTGCTGAGCACTGGGTTACTGAGGCTTTGGGGGGATGGGTGGGGGTGAGTGGAGGTGGGGGGGGTGGAGGCAGGAAGTGCGGTGGAGTCCGTTCAACTCCCTCCAGCCTGCGCTCGCTCCACACTAAGGCCTTGCCTACGTTTGGGCCGGATTTGAGACTAAACAGCAAGCTCCTATTTACATCTCCAGTTCAATGACTCAAATATTGTCCTGAGTGAGGGCCCCCGGTCCAGACACACACACACACACACACACACACACACACATACACAAACTTACACAAACGCAAGCTAACATTGACACCAAGACCTAATAAGCGCTTCTTTTAACACACGTCCTCTGGGCTTCTTTGTTTCTTTCTTCCTTTCTTTCTCTCTCTCTCTCTCTATTACTTCCTTTCTTTTGCAAATAAGTATGCCAGGCTCAACGTTTTTTCGCAGCATAAGCAGGCGCACATCTCAAGTTTCTTGAAATCTAAATTGAACGTCTAGACAACAGCACCATACACTCCCTCCGACCCCCCTCCCCCTCCATCCCTCACTCCCTCCTCTGCCTTCCTTAACATCCTGTTCCGGCCACCTCTCCCTGCTCCACTGTGAACTGCACTGTGTGTGTGAGATTAACACTGGAATTGATATGGGCCAGCAATGACTTTTTTTTGTCACTGTATAGATTGATAAGGTATATGTTATCTTTGTGTGTGTGTGTGTGTGTGTGTGTGTGTGTGTGTGTGTGTGTCTGTGTGTGTGCATGTAAAAATTTTACATTTTTTGTATCTCTGATGAGTATGCAAAGTCTCATATTCACCTTTTCACTCATACTTCAGTGGCAGAGGCGACCGATGGTGACATGCTTATCGGGAGCAATTTGAACTTCAGTGCCTCGCTCAAGGCTGAAACCTACAAGCCTCAAAATAAGGTTTGTTTCACTACATGACATCTGTGTATGTCATTGCATCTGTCATCACTCCTGTTGTTCCTGGGTATTACCTCATATTTACAAC
>JAGFZM010000139.1:506908-524486 GCA_017657215.1 Limnothrissa miodon
GTGTGTGTGTGTGTGTGGGGGGGGGGGTCTGCCTGCAATGTTTAGCCAGAGAGAGACATACAGAGAGACAGTCAGAAAGAGAAAAAGAGAGAGAGAGAGAGATTGTGTGCACAGATGGACGGGCTTCCGGTGATGAGACGCTTCTGTTCTCTCTTCAGAGGCTTGCTGGTTCCCCTGGTACCACATTTTCCACTTATGGGCTTCCCCTCTTCTCCCCTTAAGTAACAAAATACCCTCATTCCAGCAATTGTTCTCGGGGTATAAAATTTAAGGCACCCGTTTGCCCCATAACCACTTTTTACGTGTTTGAAGTCTTTATACTCAATATGCGGTAGGATTATTTAAGGGGATGTTCAGACATGGAGCTGCTTTGGGGGCATGAGCTACCAGCCTCTGGAATTAGAGACCCCTTGTGGACAAAGAGCGGAGAGGTCTTTCAAAATCACTTCAGTCATCATTTGTGGGGAGTTTAGTCACAATGCGAAAATGTTTGGTTTAATAACCACAGGATTTGGGAGTGATATCGTCATTTATCAGTATGTCCTAAAAGTAATAAGACACCACAGAAAAAAAGTTGGTTGCTTTGACAACTGTTACAGTATTGAGTGCAGGAAAAAAGGCAGCAGGCTGGCCAGTTAGCCATGCCAAGGAGATGACTGTGAGCTCTCTCAAGGGCATGCCACACACGCAAATCACAGCTCTCTCTCATAAAAACGTCTCAAAAAAAAAAAAAAGACTATGTGTGTGTACCGTTCAAAGGCCATTATCAAAGGAGTCGTTCTTTAGTATTGCGCCGGTGTGTGTTCTCCGAGGCGCAGTCCAAGCGTTTCGGGGTCAGCGACGGTGTTGAAAACACAAAGGCAGAGCTGGCCTGGCTGACTGCTGAGCACTGGGTTACTGAGGCTTTGGGGGGATGGGTGGGGGTGAGTGGAGGTGGGGGGGGGGGAGGCAGGAAGTGCGGTGGAGTCCGTTCAACTCCCTCCAGCCTGCGCTCGCTCCACACTAAGGCCTTGCCTACGTTTGGGCCGGATTTGAGACTAAACAGCAAGCTCCTATTTACATCTCCAGTTCAATGACTCAAATATTGTCCTGAGTGAGGGCCCCCGGTCCAGACACACACACACACACACACACACACACACATACACAAACTTACACAAACGCAAGCTAACATTGACACCAAGACCTAATAAGCGCTTCTTTTAACACACGTCCTCTGGGCTTCTTTGTTTCTTTCTTCCTTTCTTTCTCTCTCTCTCTCTCTATTACTTCCTTTCTTTTGCAAATAAGTATGCCAGGCTCAACGTTTTTTCGCAGCATAAGCAGGCGCACATCTCAAGTTTCTTGAAATCTAAATTGAACGTCTAGACAACAGCACCATACACTCCCTCCGACCCCCCTCCCCCTCCATCCCTCACTCCCTCCTCTGCCTTCCTTAACATCCTGTTCCGGCCACCTCTCCCTGCTCCACTGTGAACTGCACTGTGTGTGTGAGAGCAACACTGGAATTGATATGGGCCAGGTATGACTTTTTTTTGACACTGTATAGATTGATAAGGTATATGTTATCTTTGTGTGTGTGTGTGTGTGTGTGTCTGTGTGTGTGTCTGTGTGTGTGCATGTAAAAATTTAAAATTTTTTGTATCTCTGATGAGTATGCCAAGTCTCATATTCACCTTTTCACTCATACTTCAGTGGCAGATGCGACCGATGGTGACATGCTTATCGGGAGCAATTTGAACTTCAGTGCCTCGCTCAAGGCTGAAACCTACAAGCCTCAAAATAAGGTTTGTTTCACTACATGACATCTGTGTATGTCATTGCATCTGTCATCACTCCTGTTGTTCCTGGGTATTACCTCATATTTACAACCCATCTCTGAGTGCCCCAGTGTTTAGCTGTCTTGCTAGGTCTTTTGTATTCCGTGCAAGTATGATAATACAGTATGTGTGTGTGTGTGTGTGTGTGTGTGTGTGTGTCTACATGTCTCTGTGCATGTGAGTCTGTCCTGCTGTGGAATAGGTGATATTCTGAGAGTGGGTGCTGTAAAGAGTGTTTTCTTTTCTCTTGGTCTCCCTTCCTTTGCCTCCTATGAGAGGCACCTCAGAGGCCTCACTGCCCTGGAGGCTCACAACACACACACACACACACACACACACTCTCACACACACACACAAACACACACAGACACACACAGTGATGATTAGGGCTGATATAAATTGAGCTGATCCAGCCGCAGGTTGGGTTCGGTTGAGCCAGCTAAAATAATCATTACCCTATTCAATTCAATTCAATTTTATTTATATAGTGCATTTTTACAAAAGGCATGTCACAAAGCGCTTAACACAAGAGGCCCAATGAGCAACTTTTCAAAATCAATATTTTCAAAATAATATTTCTAGACACTAAAATGCAATTAGGCTATCATACAGTATATGCTCACATACATTGGGTGAATGTTTGGTGAGAAGATGCAGTACAGTAAATCTTTCTATAGTGCATGAATGGCATAGAATTGAAGGGGTCTCTCAGGGTAAAGTGAACTGAAAAAAAATATATAGAAGAAATAAAAGATAAAAAATTAAGGGACATTTTAGGAATTAGTAAATAAAGATCAAATAAGCAGGCTTTGTTTTATGTTGCCTACTTGCTGTGATACCATCTTAGGCAAGTTACAGTCAAAATTTGTGGCTCACAACAAATGCGGCACAGATGAGGCTTGGCATAGTTAGGCCCAAGACTACAATTTTGGACACCCATAGCCCACGTTTAATGTGTTTTCTGTTAATATAAAATTGCTTTATGTTTGCTGTTATTATAAAATGATGAATCAATAGCTTCTAATCAAGAGCTTTTTAAACTTATGGAAACTTTAGGGAAATCATTTGGTGTTTTTTTATGTGGTTGTGTTGTGATCGGGTTCGTTAAAAGTGGCAGATGATCATGGGTTGTTTCTAAACTGTGCATCACTGACACACACACACACACTTACACACATAGAAAGAGAGAGAGAGAGATACATACATTCAGTACACTGAAATACTTTAATAAAAACTCTACAGAGATGAGGGGGCAATGGGTGCATCCATCATGCTGTGACACAGGAGAGTGAAGGACAGCAGGCTATTATGTGAGGCCACCTGTTCCAAGGAGACCGGCCCGTCCATCACGGACAGCACTGGGGCTGCTGACGCCTGATATCGCCGCTGCTGGACCCCTGCTCACCACTGCTTGTTTGTTCAGGGGCTGGCAGCCAATGAGGGCAAAGGGGAGGGGGTGGGGTGAGGGGATAATGGTTGGGATTCCTACAAAAGGGTGCATGTGTGTGTGTGTGTGTGTGTGTGTCGGAACCATTTTAAATGCATGCAATATTAATAAGATGCACCGACAGTGCAGAGCAGACATGCTTACAGCCAAATGCAGTGATATGTACTGCAAGTGCAATTTTATTGCAGAATATACAAACATGTATGCATGCATTCAACGTGCACACACACACACACACACACACACACACAGACACCTGAGTTGTGTTGTTACAGCTGGGCACAGTGTTGAGAAGTCAAGTGACTTGACCAGGGTCGCTGCCCGTCATGTTCTGCATCTACCTCTCCAGGACCCCCCACCCCCACACAACCCTCCATCCTGACCTCTTTATTGTACCCCCCCCCCCCCCCCAACAAATTCACCCCCCTCACAGGCACGCTACCTCGGATCACTACACTATCACTATTTAATTACACAAAAACCCGGCTCGCCCTTCACTCCAGACAGGCAGACTTTGTGTTCTTCTCTTTTCTTTTTCTTTTTTTTGCGCAAGCCTGTTGCTTTAACCCGTGGTTCTGGAGCTGGCATCCCGAGCGTGAAAATGCCTGGCGATTGCCTTTGCTTCCTTCCTTAACACCTTAAACTGTTGCCTCTCCCCCAGACAAATATCGCTCTCGGGCCGCCGGACCTCCGTGCGGTTTCACCTCTCCTATTCCTGCAGTTGACTTAATCTGTGTGGGAGCCGAACGCCGGCTCAGGAAGGCAAATAAACCACGGAGGAAGCCAATATCCTCTCTTCTTCCACCAACAAAGCTGCAGCGCCAACTGAGCACCAGCAGGGGGCAGTCTACCGATGGCCCACACCCTCCGAGAGCCCCTCCCCCTCCCCCGAATCACAGAGCAAAAGGCAAGTATGCATGCGGTTTGTGCAGGAAGGGAGGACTGGTAGAGATTTGGCCTAGGGAAGGCCGGGAGATCCTAATCGGCCGCTTCAGCCGTCATCGTGGCTCTTGTGCTGTAATGGGGAGCATCTTTCATGCAGTGGCGGCTTCAAACGACCAGGGAAACACAAGCCGTTGAGTGATGGCGCACTTCTCTCAGGCTAAATAGCCCTCTGAACCTACCTGACTGGTGACTATTTATGTTTTCCACAAAGAACCTGAGGTGCGGGAGAGAGAAAAAGCAAGACAGAAACAGAGAGAGAGTGAAAGGGAGGGAGAAAAGACATGACAACCTCTCCAGGTCTCTCAGGGCATGTCACGGTGATCAATGGGAGCCAAGAAGAGGTCCTTAAACACCTCTGTGATGTTTGGTGCGTTTAGGCCAAGGATAACATCCACCAACACAATGTCCCAGAGTTATTCTGCGCCATGAGTTCTCCCCTCTGCCATGTGAGTTTTATTTCCTTTCCTTGCCGTGTGCATGTACACACAAACAAACACACACACACACACACACACACATTTTCACAGGAACACTTCACAAGGATGGAAACATGGAAGCATAAAGAAGTGGTCAAAGAAATTAAGAATACACTTAATCATGGAAGTGTTCTTTTTCTTTCTTTCTCTCTCTCTCTCTCTTTACCCAGTTCCTCCTCTCTCCTATCATTCATCTCTTTCTGTCTCTCTGTGCAGATCCAGATGTTTTTTAAAAGTCAAGTGTCTCTTTGGTTGCCCATGCACTCCTCCTTACCAAGACCATCCGCCAACCGCCTTTTCTTCACTCTCACTCTGTCTCTCTCTCTCAGATTTGTCTAATTGCAGACAGTTCTTGACCAGGTCAGACACTGCGAAGCTGAGGCTGAATGCTGCTTATTGACGTGTGTGTGTGTGTGTGTGTGTGTGTGTGTGTGGTGTCTGGGTTGGTGCACTCTATGGTGAGTCTGGGTATTGCTAGTATGACAGCTTGATGAGACGGCACTCTCCTCACGAATGAGCCTACGTCCAGCTGCCCACCTGTTTCTAATCGCCATCTTGACTCATCGTGAGGAAAGATTGATGAGGTCTCGTTATGGGTCCACACATACACACACACACACACACTCACTCTCTCTCTCTCTAACACACACACACAGACACACGCACCTCTGAACCTACCCCGCCAACACACAACTCTTGGCCTGTCTGCCTGTGGCCCCCAGTGTGACAGCATGGTCTGTGTCTGCTCCCCACTTAGCAATCCTTCAGACTGGGGCTCTTATTCTGCTCTGTACCCCATAGTGGCTGAGACTATGACTGGCAGTCAGTCCTGACAATGTGTGGATAGTTTGTTTATCACTAATGACATATACCATAAAACAGTAAAATTCTAACAGATAACTTAAATACAAATACAAAAACAATTTTTTTCTTGTGAATAATATCCTTTGGATGGGAAAACTAGGAAATGGGAAAACTAGGAAATGGGAAAACGACACAGGTGTAATGACAGGGATATTCATGGTTTCAGTTTTTCTGAATCATTTGAGGATTGTTATTAACCATTGTCTGGCATAGTACTTTACAGAGCTGACACTTCTGAAGATTTGTGGGCACCAGTGCTCAAGATGATTAAGGTGAAAGGGTTCAACTGTTTTTTCAGAATGTAGAATTACTACAACATGCGAGGAAAAAGAAGTGAGCAGAACATTTTGTAACTCCATGAAGATGAATGGCCTTTGGTCCACAGGGAGGCTGCGGCGAGGTAACTGAACGAATTTGCCCCGACATAGATTAGATTAGTTCAAATATGGAGAAAAGATAGCGTAACCACATGACATCACTCTGAGAGAAACGCCTAAAAATAAAAATTTCGTCCATGTTTGAAAAAGTCTCCGAATTGAATATGGATGAAAACCCAAGTCATTTATTGTGAACGATAAATAACCGTCTGTGGCCGCCCATGGAATTTATGAGTAGAAGAATGTTACAGTGGGTTCAACTGGAGCTCCTGCATTACACAATTTATGCCTTTTCCTCTCTTTGAGCCACAACACAGAGGGAAACTTAGGTTAACTCTGCTCTCTTACATGTGCTCTTGCACAGATGCACATGTAGATGGGGGAGAAAGTGAGAGAGAGAGAGAGAGAGAGAGCACAAATGCACACACATACACTGGTACACACACACAGGTGAGGCCACACACACACACACAAACTCATACATGCAGCAAAGGGCAAAAGGGCAGCCAGACGCACACTCATAAAGGCCCATTGTTTTCTTTGTTTCTCTCTGCCTACGTGGCGAGGCCCAGCCGTGCTGTTTTTGATCACCTGAATCTCATGCCATCTGTGACATTGTGTGAGGTGCCCTTGGGGGGGGGGGGGGGGGGTGTAGTAGTAGTGGTGGTGGTGGGGTGGGGGCGTTGTGCTGGGCCCGGTCGGGCCTTATCAGTGCCAGGGTTAGCCGCTGCCCGTCAGAGCAGGGGGTGCGTGGGATTCCTGTCCAGTCTGCATGGAGGGGTGGGGAGGTGGACGGGGCTGGTGTTTTGGGCAGGAGAGGGTGAGGGGGTGTGGGAGGCGGGTGGGCAAGGGGTTTGTTCTCTGTGAGCCCCCTGCTGTGCTGACGAGGCGTGCAGACTACAGATAACCAGAGGAATGGCATAGAGAGTGAGGGAATGAAAGAGAGAGAGAGAATGAGAGAGAGAGAGAGAGTAAGAGAAAAAGAGAGACAGAGAAAGAGTGAGAGAGAGAGAAAGAATAACAGGAGTGGTAAGCACTAGTCCAGAGCATAGTGTGAATGTCCCCCCAGCCCACATTGTTTTTGGGTCTGAGGGGTGGGGTGGGGGGATGTTGGGTGTCACCGGGCTCAAAACATGCCACTGGAGTGCTGGGGCCTGCACCAGGAGCCATAGGCGCTCTCGTGGGAAATAGCGGCCCAATTGATCAAAGGACCTGCTCATAAAACAAAACAACAGAACACTAACTTGTGTTGTGGAGAGATATCGGTGTGTGTGTATGTGTGTGTGTGTGCGTGAGAGAGAGAGATAGAGAGAGAGAAAGAGAGAGAGAATAAGAGAGATGCTCTGAACAGTGAGATGTTTATAATCCATACTACAATACCAAATGGACACAGAAGCAGAAATTATGATTTATATGAATTTAAATGAATTATAATCATTATGATAAATTTGGTCTATATATTAAAAAAATAGAGACAAAAATATACTAATTGTGATTATTTGACAGTACAACAAAGGGAGAGAGAAGGTTGATGAAAAAAATCTAAATGTTTGACCACTGAAACACTTTTAGTTTAGTAATAGTGATGTCATCTCTATGGTAGCAATATTAGAAATATTAATAGCAGGAATTACTGTATATGTAGTGTTTACTAACAGCTAGTATGTATACTGAACTCTAACATGCAGGCCCTACAGTGTCGAGTCATATGTGACTGCATGTTTCTTTGCATCCTGGAGTTTGACAGCTCTTGCCTGGCTCTCCTCCCGCCTCACCCTCTCTCTGTCAGCCAGGCCTCTGTGGCACCAGGGCCAGGACTCCCAGGAGTCCCCATTCAGGGGCCAGGCCTCACAGTGGGCAGACAGGGCCAGCACTCAGCCCGCAGAGGCTACCCTCACCCCTTTCACTCACAGCCTCCAGGGGCCCCCAAGTTGGTGGTGGAATGGGTGGAGTAGGTGGAAGGGGGCGACAGTGGTGCTGGTGGGGTTGGTGGGGGTATCCAGTCCTTAGTCAGTCAAGCTATTGAAGTGTCAGAGGGCTCTGCACGCTGTTGACTTACGCAAGGTAATTTATGGTGAACACAGCCACTATATTCACCAAAGGTAACATGAGAATGCGCGGGTCGCGGCCATGTTTCTTCCCAGGCAAAGCCGCATTGTTGCCGGACGACTCATACCAGTTGGTATCTGCACATTTGGCAGACAGATAAAAAGAGGGAGAGAGGGGGGAATGAAGGATGAAGAAAGGAAGAAAGAAAGAGAGAATGGGAATGAGGGATGAAGAAGGGGGGGGCTTAAGAGAGCTGTTCCTGACGGAGGGACTAAAGAGCCCCTCTGAGGGAACATGGCAGCCGGGCCGGAGAACCGCAGTTTCCTCTCCAGGATGTGCATAAGGAAGGACCACGCCATGTTTGTCTGGGCCACTGCCCGTCCGGGCCACTGCCCGTCCTTTATCTTTCTCTCTTTCTCTCTCCGACACTCGTTTTCTTTCCCCTCAATATGTGTGGTTCACTCTATTCTTTTTTGCGTCTTGGTTTAACCTATTGTACGCAGTAGATCAAGACATTTTCAAAGTACCACTTTGAATACCCACACTCACACTCATGGCTTTTCCTGCAGTGGGAGAGATCAGGAGCGTCATTGTGGAAGAGGAACGGTGGTCACATCCAGTCGACCCAGACTAGCGCTGAGCTGACGCAACTTAGTGCACCATCTAAACACATTTATCACAACAGTATTACCATGGGTGGCCTCCCTCCTCTCTCTCTCTCTCTCTTATCCGCTGGTGTAACCAAGGCGGCACGTGGGATCGTAAAGGTCTATGACAAGGAAACAATCCGTTCAAGTGGCCACTCCACTGACACCCCTCCACTGCCATGAATCACGGTCAATGGAGTCGCCAGGATGCAGGCCAAAAAAGTGTTTGTTATTGCAAGGGCTGAGGTGAGCTGATAAGGGTTAATATAGTGGCCCTTTCGAGATGGGCTGTGACCCCCCACACCAGATAGACGAACCTCAAACTGTGCCACCGCCAGGAAAGACATGCAGTCTTGCATTATTTCTGTCTCCCCCCCCCCCCCCCCCCGCACTCCCTTGACCGGCCAATAAAGGGAGACCCAATATTGCCTTGTCATTTTCAGCGCCTCAACACTGATTTACTTCAAGACACAAACTAAACACTCTCTCCTCTGTCTTTCTCTCTCTCTCAAACGCACACACACACACACACATTCACACACAAACACACACACATACTCACACAAACAAGCATGAACACACCAAGCATTCACATAACAAATTCCTCCAACCAACCCTTCTTATCAATCAGCAAATAAGTGGAACTGCAGAGAGAGAGAGAAAGAGAGTGAGTCAGAGACAGAGAGAGTGAGAGAGAGAGGAAGAGAGGGGTTGACTGTAAGAGAAAGGGAGAGAGAGACTGAAAGAGAGAGAGAGAGAGAGAGATGAGTGTCTGAGCTTGCTCGGTGGAATTCCAGCGATTCCCCGCGCGTCCCCCTTTTTCCTGCCTGCTAATGCAATCAGGGGGAAACAGAGTGTGCTTCCCAACGCCACAGCCCCCAGATAAGGCTCGTTTATCACCCGCCGTTCCACTCACTGGCCCACAAGGGGCCCCCCGTGCCACAGGTCTCTTCTCCCTCCCTCCGCTGCCACGCCGGGGTCACCAGGCTGGGTTGGGGGGCGGTGAGTTGGGGTGAGCAGTCTCACACATCTCTCACACATACACATACACACACACACACACTGCACTGTGGCAGCACTGCCTTCCACTGGTCTGCAAGATCTGAGTCTGCAATGCTAAAACCTCATCGGAAAACACACAAAATATTCTTTTCCTTTTCTTGGTGTCCATCTCGCATTTTCCCTCAGCCTTCTCTCGACTCTCATCCTCGACACATCCCACTCTATGTCTGTTCACAGCTTCTCTCTAATTCTGTTTTCATTAACCAAACCGCCATGTGACAGCTAATGTAATCCTGGCAGCAGTTTGATGAAAGGGGGGAGGGGGATGGATGAGTTTCGAGACCGTTGTTGGTTATTTTATTTAATCTGATTTATAAGCCATTATTTTGCAAACATGACATTTCATTCATCATTGTTTAAGGGCAATTTAGCTATATCAACGCTCCCATTAATTTTCCTGCGAGGTACTTGATTTTGAAACAAAGATTGGATGTTAATTGGCGCTCCGTCATGGGGTAAAATATGGGCTATTTGTGAGCACCAGTGTCATAGGAAAAGCCTTAATCTCATAAGAGGACTGCCTGAAGTTACAAATGAGAGGATTTCTCTGCCATTCGTCAAAGTCCACCGGGGGGGAAAATACGATGGAGCAGGCAGCAGGATTGATTTGTCTTCTGAGTCTGCAGACAGTGCGGCAGCATGCCAGCAGCTCCTAACCCACCCACCCCTCTGTCTAACACACACAGACGCACACACATGCCCCAATACACATAGTTATACACACAGACACACACATACACACAAAGACACACACACACATTTCTCGGTAGAGAACAGGAGGTTCCCGTCTAGCCCGTCTTTTGAAAGGGCCTGCTTTTTGCCATCTCTGATTGAAGCAAACAAGCGTCTCGTGGGGCGAGTCCTGTGGCCTGGCCTAATCCACCTCCACCACTGCCACCGCCATCACCTCCACCTCCCCTCTGCCCTGCCGCAGTCACTCGCTGAGGTGTGAGCGCGCCGCCATAGCGTGATTTAAGGGGCCCAGGTTGACTAAAAAGAGCTCTTGTGCGCATTGAGTCAGGTCAATGGCACACATACACAGACACACTTTCCCTGTCGCTCTCTCACTCCATTTCAGACTGTCTCTCTTTTTTCGCTCTTTCTCTCTCGCTCCCTCCCTCTGTCATTCCCTCCATCATTCTCTTTTCATCCCTCCCCCTGCGTTTCTTACTCAGACCCTAATTCTTTCCCTCCCCCTCCACCACACACACACACACACACACACACACACACACACCACTGTTCATGGAAATTTGAAAGCACTGTTGGCCCGGCCTCAGGAAAACATTACCTGCGGGCAGCGTTTTGAGGTGAGCCAGGGGATGCCAGCCTCCGGTGGGCAGAGCTGCAGGGGCACATAGCCGGCTCGGGTGCCGTTAGCTCTCTCCCCACGGCTGCCCGGGCCGACGGGTCCACTCGCTGGCAGGCAGGAACAGCTGGCCCAGCAGGGCGGCCAGGAGCGGCTCCAGGTCGCCTGCGGAGCCGAGCCTGGAAATAGAAGGCCTGAGGTTTTTGGGCGCTCGCGGTCAGAGCGTCTTCAGAGACCAATGCAGCTGTCAGTGCCGAGCACGATCACTTTCAGATGGGGCTATTAGCTCGAAAAACCTCTTTTTTTCTCCCACCTCCTCCTCCCTGCTTTTGCGTCAGTCCGCCCAGCTCTTGCATGAGCTTCTTCTGCTAGCAAAGACAGACATTAGCATTTGGCTGCACTAAGCTCTGACCTCACATCAAGGTTAATTGAACAGTGCTCCACAAACAGCAAATCCAAATACTGAAACAATGACATGAAACAACTCACATGCCATAGTGATATTGACAAGTTTGTGGTTTTGACATCTCACCTCACAGTGTGCGAATGAGACCTTCCCACCCCCAGACGCTCACTCCAAATCCGTCTTCCAGAGTTGGACTTCCTGGTGATCCAGCTCACTGTTGTGCAGCTGTTGTGCAATTGATGAGGCTTTTTCCTTTGTAAGGCACCGGGATGGTCCGCTGAATCCACACGACTCCCATTCCTACTCACTCACAGTGTACACGTGTCAACCCAAAACACAGTGACCCGCGAGAAAGGGGTCAGAAGCCAGGGCCACGTCCAGCCGAGCTCACACGCCCTGCCTCATCAGCCCGGGCCTCGGGACCAGGATGTGGAGAGGCTCTGATGGCTTTTGCAGAGAGCCCTTTTCTTGTACTCTCCTAATTAGCAATAACAGGACAAACCATATTTAACCTTCTCTTCCTCTCTCTCTTTCCTTCAAATTCTGTCTTTCTTTATCTCTCTTTACCATCTTCTTATCTCTGTTGTTCTCTTGCTGTAATTAGTGTTGAGAGGGCAATCATTTCTTCCCCTCTATTTCTCTTTCCCATACACACACACATACACACACACACACACACACATCCTTGCACATGTCAGTGGGGTTGCGAGTGTTGTGCACTAGCCGAAAGTGTATGGAACACTAAGAGAGACAGTTTCAGCTGTCCCCGCTGATAAAATTCCCCTCTGCCTCCATGGTCAACCTGTGTGTCCTGGCTTCACTCCACCACGTTGGCTCAAAATGTCCCTTCCCGTCCTCCCTGGAGCCACGGGGGAAAGTTGCAAGGCAGTCCACCGATTTGACGGCCTGTTTTCCATCAGGTCAGTCAGGCCCACGGCTCAGTGACTCCGTCAAACACTGTGTCCCTGTCTCCACAGAGGCTACTGTTGAAGCGAGGCGCACGCCAACAGCTCAGCAGAATGAGTCTAATGTAGTGTAGGAAGTACGGGCGAGCCATATAGTGGTAGTATTGTGGTGGCCCTTTCAGTCGTGCTCACTCCTGCCTCTCTCAGTCCCTGTAAAAGAGGTGTACGAGGGCAGGTTTATGTAAAACATTCCCCCCACTGTACAGTACAGTACCAAGCACTTAAAGCCCAAAAACTCTGATGCAGTGAGTGCATACTGTATACGCAGCACATATTCAGTTTCCCTTCCCCCCCCCCCGAATCTGCAATCTGACAAAAATAATTTCATTTGTAGAGGGAGAGAGAGAAGGTAGTGGGGGCATGCAGGTGAAGTTAGAACAAGCCCTTATTGACAAGACTCCGTCCTCCATCGCAGGGCCGTTTCCCCCTAATGTGGTGAGACTCCCTTCCCACCAACACACACACACACACACGCATACACACTCACACACACAGACACACACACGCATACACACACACACGTACCCCCAACCCCAACCCATAGTTTGCCTCATTAGAGCTGCACAGCCTCCTACAATGGATTACTGTATGGCAGGGCCTCACTTTTCACAGGAAATCCTTCTGCTCCCGAGGTCGCCACAGAATCCACAGAACCAACAAAGAAATAATAATGAATAAATACAAAAAACTTTTCATTTTAAACAATAATTGGAATGATGTTTACAATACAACTAACTCTCCTCTTTTACAAATGGGTAAGTCTTATGAAGAGTTACAACATGGCAATAATAAAAATGTCAAGTCTGGTAGAATTTTAGTTTCATTCAAGCGAAAGTGTTCTGAGCCCTGATCAATACCATATGGATTTCGCTGGTGTCTTCTAAAAATATGTACCATTAGAAGCAAAATATCCTTCCTCTCCCGCTGCCAGACAGTAGAAAAAAAGGTAATGCTAAATAGTTTCCAGTAATAAAAAAAAATATAGCCCTGTTTAACCTCAGGCTTGCGACGTGCACCTACAGAGCTCACCACACACGCCCAGACAAAAATGAAAGAAAAAGCAATAGAAGGAAAGGAGTGAGAGAAAGAGAGCAGGAGAGAGAGAGTGAGAGAGTGTGTACATGTGTGTGCGTGTGTATTAGAGACAGAGAGAGAGAGAGAGAGAGAGAGAGAGAGAAAATCAGTGGTAGCTTGATGAGTGTCGCCCTGTGCCATTGGGGTGGAGAGCAGTGGCAAGGCCTGCGTTACATCTCCTGCTGGAATGAAAGAAAGGGGGAAAGCAAGAGAGAGAGAGAGGGAGAGAGAGAGAGAGAGAGAGGGAAGTGAAGGAGCGCAGACTGATGAGAGCTTCCTCTGAGGCCCGCGCCTGTTTTCCAAAGGAAGCGCAGGAGGGATAATCTGTGGCCCCTGGAGGAGAGAGGCCCTTGCTTCATTGTCCCCTTTATCAACTCACACTCCAGATGAGCCTCCAGCCATTCAGCTACTGGCTTATCTGTCGCTAGTGTGTGTGTGTGTGTGTGTACGTGTTTGTGCGCATTTGTGTGTGTGAGTGTGTGTGTGCATGTGTGTGTGATGTAGATTGTGGTTTTGTTTTTTCATACTACTTCAGTTTACTATTACACAACTTTCAGTAAACACAAAACTGCATCCACCCTTATGTGCACACACACACACACACACACACACACACACGCCCCTACACACACATGCTCTGACAAACATCAGCCCAATTACTGTCATCCTGACTGCTCGAATGAAAACCATTCGCAGCAGGACCCACAAGCTGCAAGACATTCGAGGACATGATTCATTATGTCACGCTCAATGCAAGCCACAATGAGGTGATGTCACAATGGGGTGATGTCACAATGGGAAGTGGCCCCATGAGCAGTGACAGGAGCGGCCCACGGAGTGGAGTTGCAGCCATGAGCCACAGTGATTGTGTTCTGTGTTCTGTGCGAAAGGGAAAAGGGGGATTTTGTGAAGATAACTCAATCAGTGAGTTTTGGCCTGTGGGCAGGAAGTCATTTTGACCACCGTGACCAGAGTTTGTCGAGCTGTCACCGAATAATGAAGAGCAGGGGAGGTGATAAAATCAACTCGTTTTATACACCCAGTTCAGGACACATACACACATGTGGGCGCACACGCACACACAAATACAAACACAGAAGCACACACACACACACACACATTTAATTCTTTTATTTGGATCTATTTGGGTAAAATTTAAAGGTACAAACATTGGTTAGAGGTTTTTCATACAATTAGATAATTGTGATGATAAATTGCATAAAAGCATAAACTTATAGCATGTGATTTAAACTTAGAGGTAAAACAAATATTCTTACCAGGGCTTGAAAACGAAATAATTTTTCAATCGTTCCATTACGAACGGTTCAGGTATTTATAACGTTTACGTTCTTGCGTTCCACCACCAACATATCGTTCGGTTCGGAACGGAAAATATCATTCGTTCTTATCGTTCCGGCAGTTTTGGCGGGCCTATCAAGTCTATTTTTGTGGTCTATACCTTAGAATAGACGTACTCATTACGTACTCATTCATCATTTGCCCTTGATTTACACCGTAGCTAGTCTATGCCCAAGAATAACACCTCCCGCATTCTATGATAAATGATTTCTTATCAAAACATTTCTGGATAAGTGCTAGAAACTCCTTACCTGGTTGCAAGTTTTATCCATATGGAGATCTTCAAAGGCTTGCTCAATAATTCCTAACTCCGTTTATAAGCGAACATGTCATAGCCGGTCTGTTGCTGACAAATATGCCTACCTCAAATTTCCTATTGAACTCTACATAGACTATAATTGCGCAAACACTTAAAATCCTGACTTTAAAACGACAAGGCGTGGACAGGCAAAAGTGAACGCACGACTGGAAATAGTCTTCTTTCCTCCTGACATAGTCTATTCTTTAGTGAAATTTTATAAAATGTATAGACAACGAAAAAATATGTTATTAACCGGTTTTATGGATTTCAGAATAACATTTCTGTTCCGGAACAGTTGAAGACCATTTCGTTTTCGTTTCCGTTCCTCGTAAAATTCAGTACGTTTTTGGTTTTCGTTCCCTGAACCAGTTCAGAGCCCTGGTCCTTACTGTATATAAATCAAAGCAGCATCCTATTTTAGTACAGTTTTTGTATTGTTGTCATTAAATCAGATGGACCAAATCAGTGTGGACTATCGAGTGTTTGCATATATTTTGGCTAATGTTTAAGTAGGTTTTGGATATAACTTTGACGTTTTTTTTTTTAAATGAAGTATGGTAGATAATGGTAGCAAATGATACAAAATGTCCTGAGGCCTAAAATCTGTCCAACTATGGGAGTGTATTATTTTCATGATTGCCACTCAGTCAATGTGTGGGGGTAAATGAGCAGGTTTCTAAATGCATCTGTTTTGCCCATGTACACAAACACACACGCATTGAAGCATACACATACACACTCACACACAAGTACGCATACACTCACACACAAACTCAATGAACTCTGCCCCTCTTTTTCAGTGCCAGAGTGTAGCAATATTATGAGGTTCCCTTTGAGCATGTGGGCATGTGGTTTATGTGGCATGCATGCAACTGCAACCACTGATGCTGGCATCCGCCACACCGTAGGTGCGTGATTTAGCGCATGTGGTCTGCACTGGTTTACCCACTTCCTCTGCTTTTCCATGGGTTGGAATGGTCAGAGTTACTTCTTTTGTTCCCCTGATTGGCATGACTGTGTGTATGTGTGTGTGTGTGTTTGTGTCTGTGTGTGTGTAGGGGTGTGTAGGAAGTGTAAATGAAGGTGGGGGGTGGGGGGTTAAGCAGCAGCTGTAGAGAGAATTTCTGCTGATGACTGCATCGATCTCTCCAGCATCCGGATGAGAAGAAAAGAGGTCAAGACAGACTGTTAGTAGCCACTTCTGTCTACTTGCCTGCCTGCCTGCTTACTTGCTTGTCGTCTAACCCCGCACCTGTAGCTGCTCCCCCTCGACCCCTCTCCCCTTCCCCTTCTCAGGCCCAGGGGCCCCTATCACCATCAGCGCCTGGGAGGAAGGACAGCAAGCGTGGTGCGGCAGCACGGTGGGGCCCCCGTCATCATCCGGACCGCGGGTCTTTCTTCCACAGCACACCTTGGGCTCGGCGCAGGTATGCTGGGTGACTGTTTACACAGCCATGTCATGTCATGTGTGTGCTACCGGCACTGTGAGCTGGGCTACTCCGTGTTGATCTGTTTTCGGTTCTGATGGGGTGCGTTTGCTGCTCCAGTGGCAGAGGGAGTTTGTTATGCATGCGGGCCTGTGGTCTCTTGTTCGGGTTTAAGGTTGGCAAAATAAAAACACAGCGACTGTTGACCCAGAGATAAACACATCAAATTTCACTTTGTGTTACATTTTCCCCCACACTGACAAGACGGGATCCTGGCATGTGACTGTGTTTTCACACAATAGAAAAGGGGGATTTTGACCTGGTGGTTTCATGCCATGTATAGCATGTGTTCTCTATAATGTTGGTTGGGTTGGTTTGTTTGTTTGAAGGATTTTGTGGCTTAAATCTCATCTAGCGAGAGTTTAGCCAAAGCAAACAGTAATACTACTGGAAAACAATGCAATAATTCACTCAATGACATCACCCACCTCACTTTCAGCAGACAGGCAAGTACTGCACAAATCACTCCTACCCAGTCACTCTCTCTCACACACACACTCTCACACACGCACCACACACACCACATGCAGTTTCTCTTACACACACTCTAACTCCTGCCAGTACACACAGACACAAACACACATCCACAACCCTCACCCACACACACACACACACACACACACACACACACACACACACACATATACACACCCGCAGACTCATTTATACCTCAGCCAGTTTGTCACGTCTGTCAGTCTTGTGGAGCCTGGTTACTATTTTCCACGGAAGAGCAGGAGATAAAGAGCCCATTGCTGATAGTGCGTGTGATTGTGTACTGGCCTGCGTCGGGCCAGGAAACGCCAGCTCCGCTGCTGTCTCATTAAACCCCATTAAGCGGCCCAACACTGGCAGGATGTCACAGTGCATAGAGGAAGGCAGGGGCAGGGCCTCGTTACACACACTCTAACCCTCGCAGTCACAAATACTCTCTCTCCCTCTCTCTTTCACACACACACACACACACACACACACACACACACACACACACAC